>MDKI01051862.1:0-49131 GCA_005239505.1 Nicotiana paniculata | reverse complement strand
AATAACACTTATATAATACACTTATACAAGATTTATAAGAAATTGCCTTACATAAAAAAAAAAATTTTAAAAATAGCCCCGACCCGTTTAGGCCCGTTTGGCCCGCGGGCCCGACCCTCTTATCCCGGGCCTATGTGGGCTTAGGCCCGTAGGGGGCCGGTTCCACACATATAGCCCGTTTGGCCCGGGACCATTTAGCCCGGGCCCGCATAACCCAAGCCCGCATAGCCCGGACCCGGCTAGCCCGGCCCACTTGGCCTGTTTGGCCCGGGCCCGGCCCGTTAGCCACCCTTAGGAGGACATCATATACTAAACCTAAAACGTCTGCCTTCATTGGCATGGACACTATACCTTTTCCTTACACAATTGGGTAACTTTAGCCTATTTACCTGTATAAGTTTTCACTTTTAAGTATTTAAATTATGAATAACGAAAATAGTACCTAATAGAAGGTAACTTGGACACTACTTTTATTCTACACAAATTATGACCGTGTTTACCAAAAATATAAAAATCACCATTGAAGTTGTATGGGTCAAAATCTGCCTCAAGGATATTCAACACGAAGTGGAATTACGAAAAGTATTTTGGCCGAGATCGACTAGTAACCAGTAGGACTCACAGTCGAACAGTCAATCACGACCGAGGTCAAGTATCAAATGCATCAGTAGCGGCTAGTTTTGTAATAGGATCTTTAAGAGAATATTTCATTGAATATTCTCTGTACTTGTACTTTTAGAGTAAACTGTGAGTATGTCCCTTATAAATAGAAAGAGAGATAAGGTGAAAGGAGGTAAGATTCTCTGACAAGAACATTCTTTGGAAGGTAGACTTTTTCTCTAGATAAAATACAAATAGTACCTTTCTAAAGAGATTCGATCGTCTATTATTTCACACTTTTTCCACCTGATCCGAGAAGAGTCCCAATATTCTAGTATTTGTCTATCATTCATCATTGTCAGAGAGAGTAATCATCCACCTCATTCAATATTGGGTGAATCATTCTCCTTATTTACTTTAATGACATTTATTGTTATTTATTGCTTGATATTCCCCCATCATTAATGATATTGAAACATTAAATGTACACCGCATTTAATCTTCTCTCAACACCGCACTACGTTATTTGTAGTAATCGATTATAGATATGAAGTTATTATCATTAACTAGATTTAGACCCTCATTACATAAAATTAATTATTTTAATCAAAGGTTTACTTTTTTTGGTCAAACAGTTTGGCGTCGTCTGTGGATATTTCCTAGCTAATTTTTTATTTCTTCTAGATCTATAACTAGCACACTTCAAAAAGAAAAGAAAAAAAACGCAAAACCCGTACTCTCTTGTACACACAGATTTGGCATGGCAGGTAACAGAGAAGAAAGGATGAAGGCAGTGGCCGACCTCACCACCAACCTCTCAAACACCATCAATGGGGTTTCTGAAACAGAGGGTGAAGATGTAATGCCTAATAACTCTCCCAGACTAAATGGCTCTCCCCTCCATCACGACAGTATCACAACGTCCACGGTAAAGGGGCTTCCACGTCCACAGCTGAAGAGGTGTCACCAGCAGTGAAGAAACTACTTGAAACTTGGCTGACAAACACACTGACCAGCATCCTCGACAAGCCCGCCCAAAAGGCAATCAGAGAAAATGCAAGGACTTGCATTACACCAGTAATGGCCAAGCAACACGACCCTCTCCCTCCAGTAAAAGGTATCATTCACAATGTTAATAATGCAGGTGACGACACTCTCACAGCCATTCCGAGGAGATAGAGGAAATAGAAAATGAAAACAAAATGCTTCGAGACCAAATGAAAGAGCATCAAGAAAGAGTAGACAATATACCAGGTGTCCCAAAACTCTTACCACAAAGAGATGTTGGTTGGTTCGTTGAGAAACCCTATAGTGATGAAGCCGCCCGCATTCCATACACAAGACATTTAAATTCCACCTTACCTAAAAATATACAACGGTATGACCGACCCCGAAGATCATGTGACTCACTATGTTACCGCGGTAAAGGGCGACGATCTCGCCAAAGAACAAGTATCCTCCATCTTGTTGAAAAAGTTCAGTGAACCCTCACCGTAGGCGCATTAACTTGGTATTCACAGTTGCCCGCGCGTTTCATTGAAGCATTCGAAGAGATGGACGACAAGTTTGTAACGTCCCATGCTGGGGCTAAAAAATGGAGGCAGAGTGAACGATATATTTGCCATCAAACAATCTCCTAGATAGGGACTGAGGGAATTCCTCACTCGATTCAACAGAGTAAGGATGACCTTACCTAACATATCAGAAGGCATGGTTGTAGCAACTTTCCAAAACGTGCTGAACAAAAACGGTTCGAGGGCGACCAGAAAGTTTTTAAGTCGGCTTATGAAATATCCCCTAACCACTTGGTATGAAATACACAATGCCTATTGTGCCGAAGCCCGTGCTGACAAAGACGGCCTGAATGGGCCAACCCATCGGTTGACCTCGGTACAGTCCGAGTCTAGGAAAGATAAAAAAAATGATGCCAGAAAAGATCTAGAAGATCCACGACCCAACCGAGAAAGGCATCAACAATATATCAGGGGCTCCATCATGCCCACAGGGACTCACCAGAGCAAGAGAGGTATACTCCCTTTGCTATCTGCTTACAATTTTTGTGTCTCATTTTCAGAAATAGTCTACGCGTTGGAGAAGCTCGAACCAAAAGATAAGTGGCTACAAAAGATGAGGTCCAACCCAAGCACCAGGAAATCAAACGCCCTCTGCGAATTCCACCAGGAGAGATGTCATAAAATCGAGGACTGCATCGCTCTAAGGCAGGAGGTCATGGACATGCTTCACCAAGGCCACCTGAAAGAATTGTTGAGTGACCGAAGGCGGGCCAATTTTGCCCGAGGACGTGAATAACACCAGGGGCCGCCGAAACCACCTTCACCTACTCGCACCATTCAAATGATCATCGGAGGCGGTGACGATGCATCGATCAACATCGTAAAGTTCGCGACGACCCACAAACTCAAACGGTCGATCACTCATGACTGGTAAGACGAACTCGAAGAAAGTATCATCTTCGATAAGTCGGATACCCATTTTTTGGTTTTACCTCACTATGATGCGCTTGTTATCACTATATGAATATTAGATACAGATGTAAAACACATTATGGTGGACGATGGAAGCGGCGCATGCATTATCCACCCTCGAGTACTTGCACAGATGGAACTCAAGGATAAGATAGTGCCACGCTACATCACGCTAACCAGTTTTAACAATGCAGTTGGACGAACATCTGGAGAAATCACACTCCCCGTCCTGACCGGCGGCATCACTCCGGAAACCATATTCCACATTATGGAACAGGTACGTCATACAATGCCATAATAGGTCGGCCTTAGTTGCATGCCGTGAAGGCCATCCCCTCCATCTTGTACCAAGTTATCAAATTTCCTATCCATGGGGAGTATTCAACATACGAGGAGAAAAATTCACATCACGAGAGTGCTATCGCATCGCCAAGGACTGCACATATACCCAGCCAATAAAGGGCAAAGCAAAAGATGTATAGCAAATAACAGGGTCGAGGTCGAGCAGTGATGAAAGAGCGAACGTCATCAGAGATCCTGAAACAATAGAGGCCACAGGATCAACCGTAGAAGACCTCGACCCCGTCCAACTTGACGATAACGACCACAACAAGAAAGCCTACATCGGCTGTAAGCTTCAGGAACCAGGTAAATTCCGCCAATTCTTAACTAATAACGCAGACTTGTTTGCTTTTTCCCATGCAGACATGCCAGTTATATCGAAGGAGGTTGCGACGCACATGCTGAACATTGGCCCATTCTACCCATGTTAAGGCAATTTAGGTGGAAGTTCAATTCTGCCATAAACGGTGCAGTCTACGAGGAGGTTGAAAAGCTGTTGGAAAACGGATCAATCAGGGAATCGAAATACCCCCAATGGGTCGCCAATGTTTCTTGGGGAAAAAGAAGAACGGAAAGTGGCGGATGTGCGTAGACTTTATAGATTTGAACAAAGCATGCCCAAAAGATTTATTCCCGCTACCCCATATCGACAAGCTCATTGACGCAATAACCGGGCATGAACTGTTGAGCTTCTTAGATGCCCACTCGAGCTATAACCAGATCCTAATGGAAGAGGAGGACCAGAATAAGACCACCTTCATCACCCATCAAGGAACGTATTGCTATAGAATGGTGTCTTTCGGACTAAAAAACGCGGGGGCGACATACCAAAGGTTGGTGACAAGAATGTTTAAAGACCAACTCGGCAAGACAATGGAGGTCTACATAGACGATATGTTGGTCAAGTCCAAAAGGAAATAAGATCACATCGACCACCAGAAAGAAGCCTTCGACATACTCAAGCGGTATGGGATGAAACTAAATCCTGAGAAATGTGTGTTCGACGTAACCTCTAAACGATTCTTGCGCTTCCTAGTATCACAAAGAGGCATCAAGGTCAACCCCGACCAAATCAAAGCCATAAAGGGAATACTATAGCACTTAACTAGCAAAAAATAGGTGCAGAGGCTAACCGGCCGCATCCCGTCTTGTCGAGATTCATCTCACGATCGTTTGGAAGATGTCATAAGTTTTTCGGCGTACTCAAGAAGGACAACGGCCTCCTATGACTTCCGAGTGCGTTCAAGCCCTGAAGGAAATAAAGGCTTATCTATCATCGCCACCGCTGCTTTCCAAAGCAGAACCTGGGGAATGTCTTCTCGTCTATATCACTGTATCTTAAGTAGCGGTGAGTGTTGTCTTGGTACGAGAAGAAAAAGGTACACAATCTCCCATCTATTACATTAGCAAAACCTTAATCAACGCTGAGACGAGGTACCCCCACCTCGAAAAACTGGCATGGGCCTTGGTCGTAGCTTCACAAAATCTTAGATCCTACTTTCAGTGCCACCCCATCTCGGTAGTCACAACTTTCTCCCTAAGAAGTATTGTGCATAAGCCCGAGCTATCGGGCAGGTTAGCCAAGTGGGCCACAAAATTAAGCGGGCATGATTTCACGTATCAACTACGGATGGAGATAAAATCACAAGTCCTCGCCGACTTCAACGCAAAAATAATGCCCGAAGTTGAAAAAGAAACCGCCCGCGCTTCTCCGCAAACACAAGATCTATGGATTTTGTACACCGACGACGCTTTCAATACGTCAGGGTCCGGACGGGGACTTGTGCTCGGTCTCGACAGATGAAGTAATTTGCCAGTCCATAAGGTGCCCGAATATGACTAACAATGAGGCCGAGATTGCAGGATTAAGGCTAGCACTCAAGTACGGGGCGAGGCGGGTGATCCTACGCTGCGACTCTCAGCTTGTCGTGATAAGTAGGGATTTTGACCGCTTATTTTCTCTCTTTTACTTGTGTTTTAGCTCAAAAATTCTTAAAGATATTTCCGAAAACTAATGAATTGTGTTAGCTTACAAGAGTGTTGCAATATGAACCAAAAAAATCAAAATCAACTCATGAAGGAGTCAAAAGTGAACAAGAACCAAAACAGGACAAAAAGGCCAATAGTACGGAGCGCATAATTCTAGTACGACCGCAGAAGAGAGGTTCAGAGACTTTGAAGTTTGATCAAGCAAAGATGTGCGGACCACACAATATTGTACGGCCGCAGAAGTCTATGTGCGGCTGCACTCGCTATTATGCAGATTGCAGAAGAGGGATTCAGAGAACTTCAATTTGAAGATCTGCGGACCACATGAATTTTATGCGGTCGCAGAAGCCAGTGTGCGGACGCAATAAATATTACGCGGACCGCATAAAAACAGAATCAGAGAGCTGGGTTCAAGTCCAAAGTCAAGAAGTGAGGAACACATCATTTTTGTGCGGCAGCATAATCAAGAGCGCGACCGCACTCACAATTGTACGGTCCACAGAAGTCCAGCAAAAGCTAGAGTTCAAGTTCAAGGAATGCGGACCGCACTAGAATTGTGCGGCGGCAGAAGCAAGAGTGCGTCCGCACTCAGAATTGTGCGGTCCGCACAATCTCCACAAGGGCATTTTGGTTAGATATTTTCAGCTTAGTATAAATAGAACTTTTTGTCATTTTTAGGTTAAGTTATGTTTTAGAAGAGCACCTATTCCGTTTTCTTTTACTACTTTGAGTAATTTTGTACTAGATTTGTCTCCAAACACTAGATTTTCATCCCATAATCAAATATTATGGATTCTATCTTTATTTCTTCTTTAATTTTTTTATTTTTCATGAGTAGCTAAATTCTTAGCTAGGGTTGTGACCCAAACCTAGTATGGGTATTTGATGGGTGTTTAATTTAGGGCTTTTTTAGCCTAGTTCTTGCTAGAACTCAAGAATTAATGGTTGCAAACATCGATTCATGCCTAAATGACTTAGTCTCTACTTGAGAAAGAGGGACTGAGTCTAGGAAAACTTGGCTAACTAGGAATTGGGGTGAACTCAAGAAATTGATAGCCCCAATTAAAGGTTAAACCTAGATAATAATACCCCACTTGAGCTAATATCACTTGTATTGTAAAAATACCCATTTGGACTTGAGATAGCCAAATTGGAAAAAATCACTCAAACTACCGAGAGGTATAGAGTGAGTACTTGGATGTGATTGCTATATTACGACCCCAAATAATCAAACTTGTCCAGGAGTTTACTACCCATTAGATAACCACCTAGGTCGAAGTTACGACCCTAGTCCCTTTAATCAATTGAAAAACCCAAAACCCAAAATATTGTCCTTAGTTTTACACTTGCAAACAGTAGTAAAGTAGAAGTAGAACACCAATCAATTTTGTGGAAGTGTAATTTGAGCCAAAACTTACAATCAACCTAGATATACACCTAATCCCACATTCTAACTCCCTGTGGATTCAATCCCGACCTTTATTGGGTTTATTATTGCATCAACCGCCTTGCTACTTGATTGTGGTGTGGATTTGGCCGAGATAAATTTTTGGCACCGTTGTCGGGGAGTTAAACGAATTTAGCTATATATGTAGGTATTTGTGTATTTTGTCTTTCTTTTCTTCTGTGTCACTACTTTTGTTTGTGAATTGCTTTTAGGTACGAAATGGCTCTTAACAATCCCCTCGGAAATATGCCATTGGGGGAGGAGGTAGATGATGATCAAGTGGATGAGGTTCATCTCGAGCCTCAAGTAAACAGGTGAGGCCGACCACCTCATGATAATATCCCAAACCCTCCCCCCCCTCTACCAAGAGCAGCACACCGGGTGTTGCCGAACGAGGCCTATGCAAGTGCAATAGTCCTGCCCCAGATTATGGTAGGCAAATTACAAATAACCAACGTGATGCTTACACTACTTGAGCCGTGGGGTTTCCTCACCGGAGCTCCACATTAAAATGCCTACAAGAATCTCAAGGGTTTCATCGATACTTGTTGGGGGAGCAAGCAAATAAATGTCTCTGAGGATGCACTGCGGTTAAGGCTGTTTCCCTTTTCTCTACGGGGAAAGGCTTTAGATTGGTTAGAGAGATTTCCCAATCATTCCATCCACACTTGGGATGAGTTGGCCGAGAAGTTCATTGCCAAATTCTTTTCTCTGATGCACATGGCTACACTAAGGGATGAAATTCTAGCTTTCAAGCAAGATCCCAATGAGCCATTGCACGAGATTTGGGAAAGATATCGTACCATGGTCAAAGAATACCCGAAAAATGATATGACCGAGGCCATGATCCAACAGACTTTCTACAGGGGGATCAACACAACAAATCAGTGTGTGGTAAATCAACTCACCGGCGGTAACTTCATGAACACGCCTTATTCTGAAGCTTGTGAAATCTTGGATGAGATGGTGGATACCTTGTCGGCGTGGCAAAGTATATCCAATGTTCCTCAGGGTGACCTAAATGTTATTCACATACACAAGGAGCTACATGACCATGGGCAAGCTATTTCAGAGTTGACAACCACCATGAACCAATTGGCTAAGGCTCATCTTAAATAGGTTCAAGGGCCAAAATAGGTGAATGTTATAGAAGGGGTGAAGATGATGGTGAACAAGAGACGACAACGAGGTCAACAAGTACAAAACCATCCGGAACAACATAATCAAGATGATTAATATCACGAGCAAGATGAAGAGGTTCAATATGTCAACAATTATTAAGGTCAAATAAGCAATGATCCAAATCAACAACAATGGAAATCACAAGGAAACCAAGGAAATTGGAGTAGTGACAACAACAACAACCAAGGAAATTGAGTGAACAATAATAATCAAAGTAATTGGGGTAATCAAGGCAATTGGGGAGGAAATAATCAAGGTAAGGGGTGGAAAAATCAAATCAATTGGGGAGGCAACAATAATCAAGGGGGTTGGAACAATAGCAATCAAGGAAATTGGGGATCGGGCTTTCAAAGGCCCCGATGTATCAACAACCAAACAACCCACCTCCATATTTGTCACAAGGTCCTAGTTCTTCCAATAGTAAAATGGAACGGATTGAAAATATGTTTAAGCAAATGATGGAGAAAAACGCCGACTCCGATGCCCAATTAGCCTCTCACAACACTTCTATCCGCAACTTGGAGGTTCAACCTGGTCAAATTTCTCAAGCTTTAAATACTCGCCGCCCTAAGGGGGAACTACCTAGTGATACGGTGGTGAACCCGAAGGGTAGGAACAATATTAGGCATGCAATGGACATGACAACAAGAAGTGGGAGAGGTGGAGTTTCTAGTACCTCAAACCAGATAAGAAATGTGGATGATGATGTGTTGGTTCAAGATGATGATGAGCCAAGAAATGATGTTCAAGCTAATGAAGAGGTGAGGATAGACATTGATGAGAGTGCGGAGGAGACACAAAATGATGTGAACCCGTCTAGGGAGCATGCAATAGACATACCAGATCCGGTAGTGCAAAAGGCCAAGACACCCTTGCCAAGGCATCCTCCTCCATATACTCAAAGACTCTCAAAGCAAAACAATGAGAATAAATCCAAGAAATTCATTGATATGATGAAAATTTTGTCCATAAATGTGCCATTGGTTGAAGCCTTAGAACAAATATCGTGATATGCCAAGTTCATGAAGGATTTGGTAACAAAAAAGAGACCAATGAACTGTGAAACGATCAAAATGACACATCAAGTGAGTGATATTGTTCACTCCATGGATCCAAAGTTGGAAGACCCCGGTGCTTTCACAATCCCGTGCACTATTGGGAGTGCCGGTTTCGCCAAAGCTTTATGTGACTTGGGAGAAAAGTTAACTTGATGCCCTATTCTGTGTTCAAAATGTTGGGGATTGGGAAACCAAGACCCACATCCATGAGGATGAAAATGGCGGACCGGACAATGAAAAGGCCATTGGGGATAATTGATGATGTGTTAGTTCGGGTCGACAAGTTCATCCTTCCTGCAGATTTTGTGATACTTGACTGTGAGGTTGACTACGAGGTGCCAATCATTTTGGGGAGACCTTTACTCGCTAAAAGGAAGGCCTTAGTTGATGTGGAAGCTGGTGAGCTCACCTTCCGGGTGGGCGATGAAAAAGTGGTGTTCCATGTTTGTAAATCGATGAGGCAGCTAAATAGCAATGAAGTGTGTTCGTTCGTGGATCTTGTGACCGAATTAATTATTGATGAAAAAAGTGATGTGATAAATGTTGAAGATACATTGGAAGCTATGTTATTAAATCATGATGAGGATGAAAAGGAAGTCTTTGTAGAATATGTTAATGCTTTGCAAGGAATGGGATACTATACTTATGGGCCCCGAAAAATTTCCTTGGATCTCGAAAACCGGAAGACTCCACCAGCAAAGCCCTCAATCGAGGAGCCTCCCACCTTGGAGTTAAAGCCTTTGCCTTCACACCTCAGGTATGAGTTTCTAGGACCTTGTTCCACTTTACCTATTATTCTTTCTTCGTGCTTAACTAACGTGCAGGTAGATTCCACCCTTGCTCCATCAGCAAAGCCCTCTATCGAGGAGCCTCCCACCTTGGAGTTAAAGCCTTTGCCTTCACACCTCAGGTATGAGTTTCTAGGACCTTGTTCCACTTTACCTATTATTCTTTCCTCGTGCTTAACTAACGTGCAGGTAGATTCCACCCTTGCGGTACTCCAAAGGAGGAAGAAAGCAATAGGTTGGGCATTGGCGGATATTCGAGGTATAAGCCCCTCCTTTTGCATGCACAGAATCATTTTGGAGAAGGATTACAAACCCTCCATGGAACATCAAAGACGATTGAGTGAGGTCATGCAAGAGGTAGTGAATAAAGAGATCATCAAGTGGTTGGATGTCGAGGTTGTTTACCCCATTTTTGATAGTTCGTGGACCTCGCCGGTGCAATGTGTCCTAAAGAAAGGGGGCATGAATGTGATAACAAATGACAAAAATGAATTGATCCCCACAAGAGTTGTCACTGGGTGGAGAGTGTGCATAGATTATAGGAAGCTCAACAAATTTACATGGAAAGACCATTTTCCGCTTCCATTTCTTGATCAGATGTTGGATAGGTTAGCCAGACGTGCTTATTATTGCATCCCTTGATGGATATTCCGGATATAACCAGATTCTTATTACCCCTGAAGACCAAGAGAAGACCACTTTCACTTGTCCCTATGGCACTTTTGCATTCTCGCAGATGCCATTCGGGTTATGAAATGCACCAACAACTTTTCAACGGTGTATGATGGCCATCTTCACCGATATGGTGGAGGAATTTCTCGAGGTTTTAATGGATGATTTTTATATCGTGGGGGATTCTTTTGAAGAGCGCTTGGATAAATTGGATAAGGTATTCGCACATTGTGGGTAAACTAACTTGGTTTTGAATTGGGAGAAATGTCACTTTATGGTCGAGGAGGGCATTGTCCTCGGTCACAAGATTTCCAAGAATGGTATTGAGGTTGATAAACCAAAAATTAAAGTGATATCCAAACTCCCTCCCCCTACTTCCATAAAGGGAGTGAGGAGCTTTCTAGGTCATGCGGGGTTTTACCGCCGATTCAGCAAGGACTTTTCTAAGGTGGTAAACCCCTTTTGCAAACTCTTGGAGAAAAATGCCAAGTTACTTTTCAATAAAGATTGCATGAAGGCATTTGAACTACTCAAGTATAAGTTGACTACCACTCCTATAATCACCGCGCCAAATTGGAGCTTACCATTTGAGCTCATGTGTGATGCGAGCGATGTGGCAGTTGGAGCGGTGTTGGGGAAACGAATTAACAAGATATTCCATCCGGTCTACTATGCTAGTAAGACCATGAACGAGGCCTAAGTCAACTATACGGTAATCGAGAAAGAACTCCTAGCCATTTTCCTTGCTATGGAAAAGTTCCGGCCGTACCTAATGGGTACAAAAGTGATTGTTCACACCGACCATGTGGAACTTCATTATTTGATGATCAAGAAAGACTCTAAGGCAAGATTAATGCAGTGGGTACTTCTTTTACTAGAATTTTATCTTGAGATCCAAGACCGCAAGGGGAGTGAAAACCAAGTGGCAGACCACTTGTCCCAATTGGAGGAGGAGGGGAGGCCACATGATGGCCTTGAGATCAATGATTCATTTCCTGACGAATAACTCCTTTCCATTTCTATGACCGGGATGCTATGGTTTGCCGATGTGGCCAACTATTTTGTGAGTGGAATTGTTCTGAATGATTTATCTTCAAACCAAAGGAAGAAGCTCAAATGGGACTGCCTGGAATACTATTGGGATGAGCCATATCTTTTCAAAATTTGTACTGATGGTGTTATCCAAAGATGTGTACCAGAAGAAGAACAACTGGGTATTCTTGAAGCTTTCCACTCTTCTCCATATGGTGGTCACCATTGTGGAGCGAAAACTACTACAAAGGTGCTAAGCTTTGGATTCTATTGGCCAACCCTTTACAAGGACTCTAGCAATCTTGTTAAGCATTTTGATGAATGCCAAAGGGCCGGTGGGATCTCCAAGAAAAATGAAATGCCTCTCACCACCATCCTAGAGATTGATATTTTTGATGTGTGGGGCATTCATTTTATGGTTCCGTTTGTGATATCATGTGGGAACAACTATATATTGGTAGTTGTGTATTACGTGTCCAAATGGGTTGAAGCTGTGGCTTTGCCCAACAATGAAGCTCAGAGTGTGTTAGCTTTCTTGAAGAAGAACGTATTCACAAGGTTTGGTACTCCAAGGGCCATCATTAGTGATGGGGGATCACACTTTTGCAACAAAGATTTTGATATTTTACTCTCCAAGTATGGTGTCACTCACAAAATGTCGACCCCCTATCATCCTCAAGCAAGTGGACAGGTTGAAGTCTCCAACCGGGAGATCAAGAGTATTCTGTCAAAGACTATGAATGCCAACCGGACAGATTGGTCGAAGAAACTTGACGATGCTCTTTGGACTTATAGAACAACTTACAAAACACCAATTGGTATGTCTCTGTATCGGTTAGTGTTTGGGAAAGCTTGTCACCTTTCGGTGGAACTTGAGCATAAGGCTATGTGGGCGTTGAAGAAGCTTAACTTTGAGTAGGATGTAGCTGCAAATCTTAGGGTGGAACAATTGAATGAACTTGATGAGTTCCGGTTCCATGCTTACTCCAGTTCATGCTTGTATAAGGACAAGATGAAGTACCTCCATTACAAGTATATCCGAAACAAAGAATTCAAACAAGGTGATCTTGTGCTTTTGTTCAACTCTCAGTTGCAGATGTTTCCGGGAAAGCTGAAATCAAAGTGGAGTGGCCCATTTGAAGTTGTACATGTAACACCCTTTGGTGCTTTAGATCTGAAAAATAAAAATGGTGAGGTGTTTAGAGTCAATGGGCACCAGGTGAAGCACTATCTTGTCAAGGTTGATGATGGCCATGTTGTGGTGTTGCTCCATTTCAAGTGATTGATGGCAACATGCGTCGTGCCGCGACACTAAATCAGGCGCTTCTTGGGAGGCAACCCATGTGTCTTTTTATTTTTTCTTGTTTTTCTTCTTTAGAGTAGATAGGATTTGTTTTTTGCTAACTAGCTTTGAAGTGTATGTAGGAATATGGGTGTGCATTGCAGGGACTGTGCAAGAAAAATTGGCTAAGTGTTTCAAATGTGCGGACCACACCAAAATTATGTGGAGCGCACAAGTACTTTGCGACCGCATAATTCTGTGTGTTGTCGTACAACTGGGAGATGAAAAAAACATGATCTCTGAAGTTTGGGCTATCAAATTTCCTTAATGATTTGCGGCCGCACACAAAATTATGTGGACTACACAAACTCTGCGGCCACATTCATTTTTTTGCGAACCGCATCATTACTTCAAGGAGCAGGTAAAGAGTGCGGACCGCACCCAAAATTATGCGCTGCACTCAGGTAAAATTCTGGGCCAGACGGGTAAAAGTATAAATGGGTCCTTACTCAACTGTTTACACTTTACGACCTTTGAACTCTGAAACTAAGCTAGCACAGTGCATATCCCCATTGTTCTCAATTTTCCCGCATTTCATCAGTGTTGAATATCACCTGCATCTTCATTACTGGTATGTTAATTTTAGTTCTTTAGATTCGTCCTCTTTTTCTTTGTTTTAGTTCCTTAATCTAGGGTTAAGTTCATGCCTAATAATGTCAATAGATGGTAAATCTTGCTTAGCATCATATGGGTAGCATCTTAAATGTTAAATGGGCCTGGGTAAGTAGATAATGATGCTTAATTACTAGAGCCATGTCTAAATTAGTGAAAAACATTGTTTGAATAGTAAGGCAGTGCCCATGAAATTCGAATTATGCGGCCGCACACACTTTTGTGCGGTCCGCATTAGAGGGTATGCACCCGCACACATTTTTGTGTGTCCGTAGCTCCCTGAGTTAGGGCAAGTAGGTTAATGAAATTGTGCGGCCGCATTCAAAATTGTGCGATCCGCAGTGGAATTTTGCGACCGCACTCACTTTTGTGCGGTCCGCACTAATAAAGCATCAGAGATCCCAGTAGTACGAACCTGGGGATTTGCGACCACACTCAAAATTGTGCAGTCCGTGCTTTAGGTTATGCAGCCGCACTCACTTTTGTGCGGTCCACACTCTCAGTCTGCGACCTCACACACTTTTGTGCGTTCCGTACTGCCTCTTTTGAGACTGTGTACTGCAACTTTCAATCATGCTTTTGTATACATTATGAGCTTCAATTCTAATTGATTTCTACTACTTATGTGTTGTAGAAAATGGTTCGCTCACGTGGTAGAGGAGATACATCGAAAGGGAGGGCAGAACCCTCCCGAAGCCGGCGTCGAGGCAAAACAAACCTACCTCTAGAACTTCAAAAGATCATAAGAAATGAAGCTACATCTAATTGAGCCCCTGAACCTTCTGAGACCAGTGAGTACCTCCCATCTAGGGAAGCTTCTGAGGGTAACTCTGTGCAAGCACAGCCGGAAGCCCAATCATAACAATTCCCAGGGAGACTCTACCTGGTAAATGAATCATCATCGTATGCCAGTTCTTCTGAAGGTTCGGAGGAGGGTAGTCAAGCCTCTGATCCCTCTCCCTCACATGCTCTAGCTAATCCAATTAGTGTGAACGATGATGATGATGTCCCAGACGATGGGAGAGGGGTGATACTGCAGTGGGAAGTTTAGAAAGATCAAGGAGTCCATAGCTATGGGAAGACAGATTTGTCAGTGCTAATACCTTTGCTAAATTTAGATAATGGTGGTCGCAGAGGTCGCTCACTCTTGAGTAACAATTCTTGATGAAAGATTTGAACAAGCACAACCCTGATGTCCTTAGACAATTCCAAGAGCGCAAAGGATGGAAATGGTTCACCCACAACATGCTAGATGCAAATGAGCACTTGGTCAAAGAATTCTATGCCAACGTTGCTCACATAAAAAAGGGTACCAAGGTGACAAAAGTTCAAAATCTGAAAATCTGTTTTGACTCCCGTGCACTGAACTCATATGTGGGGTTTGAAGAAGTAGAAGCAGTGAAATACTTGGAAAAGCTAGCTATGGGTGAGGCAGATCACCCGTGGCTAGCTGAGATTCTGGCAATCCGAGGGTCAACACCTCCATGGCTCACAACAGAGGTTCAAATAGTCCGAGCCACCCTAAACATTGAAGCAAAAGGGTGGCAGACATTCATGTAGCCGAATTGATCTATGCCTCAATGAGAACATCCTCCCACTTCCCTATGCAGTTTTAGTGGAATCCATTATGGCCGGATATCCAATAAATGTGGGAGCCTTGATGTCTTCAAACATTACCTTAGCGATCCAGAAGGGGGAGAGGTCATATCCCTACCCCAACTTCCTCACATAATACTTCAAGGATCAAGGGATGCAGCCGAGGCATCATGACGTCGAGGTAAACACAAAGAAGCCTTTCTCAAGGTACCACCTCCAGGGAGCTGACAACCCGAAGTTCAAGGGTAAAGCTACATCTTTGCTGGCCACTCTGAGGAGCCAGCGGTAGTGGTTACCGATTCAGCTGCCGAGCTTTCCACAACAACCGGTACTTCCACCGTGACAGTAACCATGCCACCTTCATCTTCCGGAACACCTGCTTCTGCTCGACTATCAGTGCCATTATCAGTGCCGACCTCATCTACTTATCCTCAGACTGCGCTGCGAGTCTCCCAGATATTGGCGAGTCTCAACAACTGGATGCAAGCAGCTACTACAAAGCTGACTGCCATATCCAGTGCTGTTGCAACATAGTCCTCAGCCCCAGCAAAGCCACATATACCTCCGTCAGTGGAGGAAACATTGAAGAAAATTATGGACAACAAGAAGACCATTATAGAGATTTTAGCGACGCATGGGAAGGTCATTAAGAAGTTGAAAAAATAGGTCAAGAAGATGCGAAAGTCTCAGGCATCAAAGGGGTCGGTGGAGAAGCTGCACAAAGAGATTGAAATGATTGCATCTGCCAGAGATCTTCCATTGGACCTGTTCATAGAGCAAACAGTCCCGACAGTACCGACAGCAGTACCAGAGGCAGCAACCGGCCAGCCTGAGGAGCCGATTGTGACTGCACACACTGCTGAGGAGATGATACAGATTCTCAGCAACCTATTTGTCCCTCAGCTAGGAGATGATGACGTACAGCTAGATGAGACAGAGGGTGCTGAGGACCCCATGCAGACTGAGACCACATAGGGAGTTTTCTTCACTCTCTACCCTTCCATGTTCTTATTTTTGATTAGTATTGGAGAAAATGCTTGTTTTCATTTGGGGGGGTGGTCTATTTTGATTGATTGACATTTGGCATATAATAACTATTACACTATTTTTCCTTTATCTTTATTTTCTCTTTGGTATGTATATATTCTCCCCATTTAATGTATATATTCATTTCCCTTATGTATATATTCGCTTTACTTCGTTTTGTATATTCATTTTACTTTCTGTAGTTTACTTTATTACTTCTTTAGTTTGTTTTTCCTTAGTAGTATAACTTCTTATTTACTTTAGTAACTTCTTTTTAATTTGTTAACTTCTTTTTATTTTTGGTGTGAACAATAAGCCTTTGGTTTTCTTAATGCCACGGTTCTTTCGAAAGGTGTATGTTGTGTGAACCGGGTGGCTCTTTCCAACGATGGATGGCGTGACAACCTTCTTAAGGGACTGAGTCCATTCTCTTTTATGTTTTGGCAGATATAGTAGTAATGAATAAAAGTGTCTCAAGCATTCTTCACTTGGTACTAACACATTTACCTCCAACTTTATGGTTAAAAACAAAGTTGTTGGCATAAAACAACTCTAATTGTGACCTTTAGGCTCTTGTATTGACTTAAACAGTCATCGAGTGGTTCAACCGAGCCATTTGTGATTCTCAATCTTAGTTAGGGTTGTTGTGGACCCTCGACTCTGTTCTCTTTAGCAATCCAGCAACTTGAGAGGTGAGGTATTGAATTGCAAGTCCAATTTCCCGTGCCAATTATCCAGAACTTGCCCCGAATGTTTCTCCAGGCGAAATTCTAAGGGTAACTTGGCTTGAGAAATGATTGTAGGATCTCCTTGATCCAATTTGAAATTTGAAAACTTAAATATCCTACCAATGTGATATCCCTAGTCAACCCCTTTTAGCCGAATCCCTTTTTCTTTCAATAATCACGTTACAAGCCTTTATCCGTTTTGTAATGACCCTCTCTTGGCACCCGATCTTTCCTTAGCATTCCTGAGAAACAATTAGCAAAAACATAAGTTTGGGGGGAGAGACGAGGAGTTTGAAAGTGATAAAAGGTACAAAGAAGAGAGAGAAATGAAGAAAAGGGAAGGCAAAGAAAATAAAGAAAAACCAAATAAAATAAAATAATAATAATTTCAAGAAGAAAGTGAATAAGGTAGAAAGTTGAAGGGATTCAAAGAAAACAATGATGAAAGGCATGGAACAAATAGAAAAGAAGAAAAATGAATGTCAGGATCAAGAAAGAGTGACGTGACGTCTCTCTAGCCCCCCCAAGGAAGAAGAAAATGACTCAAAGAGTCGAGAAAGTATGAGCCGAAAAGAGAAAATGGAGTGCTTAAGGAAAGATGAAACCATTATATTCCAACAAGTCCTACCTTGGTCCAAAAGCCTTCATACATCCCGAAAAATCCCTACATGGTTTCAAGTTGAGTGAGCTTACATTATGGTGATTTACATAAGGGGCAAGCTTATGGTACTTAAAGCCGGACTTGTGACATTCTTTTGAGAGAGATGAGCGAACTTTTCACAATCCTTGCTTTGAGTGTTACATTCTAAAGTGAGATGTGATAATGGAGAGTAGAGGAGGAGGAGTATGGGATCCACAATGACCTACGTGAAAGAGCGAGCTTCCTTGATGAATAGAGTCAACTCTTGATTCTCTAGTATCACATTAGAACTATGGTACTCAAAAAGTCAAAACATTGTGTTGTTGATGACTCATATGTGTTGTGGGTAATTTTTAGTCCCAATTGATGCGTGATTGATTCACCTTAGAAAAGCTGAAATATCCCTTTTTCTAGTGGAGGTGGGAATTGCCTTAATTTCTTGAGGACAAGCAAAAGCTTAAGTTTGGGGGAGTTTGATAAGTAGGGATTTTGACTGCTTATTTGCTCTCTTTTACTTGTGTTTTAGCTCAAAAATGCTTAAAGGTATTCCTGAAAACTAATGAAATGCATTTTCTCACATGAGTGTTGCAATATGAGCCAAAGGAATCAAAATCAACTCATAAAGGAGTCAAAAGTGAACAAGAACCAAAACAGGGCAAAAAGGCCAACATTGTGGACTGCATAATTCTAGTGTGACCGCAGAAGAAAGGTTCAGAGACTTTGAAGTTTGAGCAAGCAAAGATGTGCAGACGACACAAATATTGTGCGACCGCACTCACTATTATGCGGACCGCAGAAGAGGGATTCAGGGAACTTCAATTTGAAGATGTGCGGACCGCAGGAATTTTATGCTGTCGCAGAAGCCAGTGTGCGACCGCAATAAATATTATACGGACCGCATAAAAATAGAATCAGAGAGCTGTTTTCAAGTCCAAAGTCAAGGAGTGCGGACCGCATTATTTTTGTGCGACCGCATAATCAAGAGCGGGACCGCACTCAGAATTGTGCGGTCCGTAGAAGTCCAGCAAAAGCCAGAGCTCAAGTTCAAGAAATGCGGACCGCACTAGAATTGTGCGACCACAGAAGCAAGAGTGCGACCGCACTTAGAATTGTGCGGTCCGCACAATCTCCGTAGGGGCATTTTTGTCAGATATTTTCAGCTTAGTATACATAGAACTTTTTGTCATTTTTAGGTTAAGTTATGTTTTAGAAGAGCACCTGTTCTGTTTTCTTTTAATACTTTGAGTAATGTTGTACTAGATTTGTCTCCAAACACTAGATTTTTATCCCATAATCAAATATTATGGATTCTATCTTTAGTTCTTCTTTAATTTTTGTATTTTTCATGAGTAGCTAAATCTTTAGTTAGGGTTGTGACCCAACCCTAGTGTGTGTATTTGATGGGTGTTTAATTTAGGACTTGTTTAGCCTAGTTCTTGATAGAACTCAATTAATGGTTGCAAACATTGATTCATGCCTAAATGACTTAGTCTCTACTTGAGAAAGAGGGACTAAGTCTAGGAAAACTTGGCTAACAAGAAATTGAGGTGAATTTAAGAAATTGATAGCCCCAATTAAGGGGTTAAACCTAGAGATAGTAATACCCGACTTGAGCTAATATCACTTTGTATTGTGCAAATACCCATTTGGACTTGAGAAAGCCAAATTGGGCAAAATCACTCAAACTACCGAGAGGTATAGAGTGGGTACCCGAATGTGATTGCTATATTACGACCCCAACTAATCAAACTTTCCTTGGAGTTTACTACCCATTAGATAACCACCTAGATAGAAGTCACGATCCTAGTCCCTTTAATCATTTGAAAAACTCAAAACCAAAGATATTGTCCTTAGTTTTATACTTGCAAACAGTAGAGTAAAGTAGAAGTAAAACACCAATCAATTTTGTGGAAATGTAATTTGAGCCAAAACTTACAATCAACCTAGATATACACCTAATCCCATATTCTAACTCCCTTTGGATTTGATCCCGACCTTTGTTGTGTTTATTATTGCATCGACCGTCTCGCTATTTGATTGTGGTGTGGATTTGGACGAGATCACGTCGTCAACCAAGTCACAGGGACGTTCCAGATCAAAGAGCAAAGGTTGCTAAAATACCAGGCCAAAATCTGCAAATTACTGCCCGAGTTCAACGAATGCTAGCTCTACCAAATCCCTCGAGCACAAACACCAAAGCAAACGACCTCGCCAAATTAGCGGCAGCCACTAAAAGCATAACCGGAGAAGGAAGCATAGTCACCCTCATCAACTCGTCCATAGATAAATTGAGGTAAGAAATATAAATCTAACTTGGGACTGGTGCAACCGATTTGTTGCATACTTGCAGGATGGTGTATGCCTGGATGATAAAAAGGAAGTCAAGAAACTTCGGATGCAGGCGGCCAGGTACATCCTCATTCACAATGACCTATACAAGAGGACGTATAACTGTCTTGTAGCGAAATTCTTTGGCCCAAATCAAACGCGACGTGTCCTAGAAATTCACAAAGGCCATTATGGGGCTCATTCCAGCAACCGAGCTCTAGTGAGATGCCTCATACGAGCAGGTTACTACTGATCTACTATGAAAAAAAAAGAATGCAGACTTCGTGAAAAAATGTGAATAATGCCAAAAATACGCCCCAATGATCTACCAAGCAGGCGAAAACCTCCACTCGGTCACTTCTCTTTGGCCTTTCATCAAGTGGGGAATGGACATTGTCGGCCCCCTCCCTGTCGAGCGAGGTAATTTACGTTTTCGTTTGGTTTTAATTGACTATTTTTCTAAATGGGTAGAAGTAGGAGAATTTGTCTAGATACACGAACATGAAGTGATCGCCTTCATATGGAAAAACATCGTGTGCCATTTCGGCCTCCCCAAAGAAATCAGTTGCGACAACGAATCCCAATTTAGTGGAAAAAATGTCGCAGAATTTTTTGAGAAGTGGCATATCAAAAGAATACTCTCCACCCCGTACCACCCTGCGGGCAACATGCAAGCTGAATCCTCCAAAAAATCAATACTAAACATCATGAAGAAAAAGCTTGAGGACGCCAAGGGACTATGGCTAGAACTATTACCAGAAGAGCTCTGGGCCTACCGCACAACGCCAAAGGCAAGCACAGGAGAGATTTCCTACTCATTAGTCTATGTGACTGATGCAGTAATACCAGTCGAAGAGCTCAGTTTGAGATACTTCCTTGAGAGTGGGCCGAGGAACAACGAAAGTAGAAGGCAAGGACTCGAAGAAGTGGAAGAACAAAGAGATTTGGCCTACATAAGGATGATCGCCCAAAAACAACAGGAAGAACGCTACTATAATAAAAAGGCCAAGATCAGACCACTCAAAGTCGGGGACTACGTGCTCAAGGCCAAAACACAAGAAAGCAAAGACATGCGGGAACGCAAACTAGGAACGAATTGGGACGACCCATAAAAAATCACGGCAGTAGAAAAAAAAAAGAGGGTCATTTCAACTAGAAACAATGGAAGGAAAACTGCTACCAAACAATTGGAATGTCACCCACCTCAAGTACTTCAACTTTTAAGAATAAGCATCATCCAAGTCGTACTCTTTTTCCCTCACTTGAGTTTTGTCCCAACTGGGTTTTCTCAAGGAGGTTTTTAATGAGGCGATAAGGGGAACACTTTAAGTTGAAGTGCGGACAGAAAAATGCACCGGAAAGTCAGTTCATTGCCCAACCTTTCGACATATCTCCAGGTTGCCTAATGAAGGGACTAGATAGACTGGGACTGGAATGCCAGCGCAAAAAATATGTAAATTTCTCCAAGTATGAGCAAAAACCAAATGTATGTTCGCCCATGTTTCTGCCAGAACAACATTGCCTCAATATCTACTCGGCCCCCAGCCACAATTGAATAAATTACATTCGACCTCATTCGAATTAAATAACATTTGACCTCGTTCGAATTAAATCACATTCGACCTCGTTCGAATTAAATAACATTTGACCTCGTTCGAATTAAATAGCATTCGACCTCGTTCGAATTAAATAACATTTGACCTCGTTCGAATTAAATTACATTTGACCTCGTTCGAATTAAATAACATTCGACCTCGTTCAAATTAAATAACATTCATCCTCATTCAAACTAAATCACATTAGACCTCGTTCCAATTAAATTACATTTGACCTCGTTCGAATTAAATAACGTTCGACCTCGCTCGAATTAAATCACATTCGGCCTCGTTCGAATTAACTATGGGGTATATTCGACTTTGTTCGAATTAACATCCATACGACCTCTAGCCATTGTTAAGTTTAAGTTACATTCGACCTTGCTCAAATTAACTAAGTTACGTTCAAACTCGATTCGAACTAAACTCCGATTACATTTGACCTCGTTCGAGTTAACACTTACTGGCTCCAAGTCATGACTACCTAAGTCCGGCATTTGACCTTGTTTAACATACGGACCAAGATTCTGCAACTAAAAGAAGCCAAATGGTAGAATAAAAGGAAGAATCATACAAGCCCAAACAAAAGAAAATAACATTTCATACTTCAACGATATTCGTTACAAGGGCAAATACAGACACCCGCAAAAGTGTACAAAAAATTTATAAACAAAAAGAAGAATAATTACTCGCCACCTGACCCCAACAACATCATCCCCACCATCGCCATCGCCATTGGGATACTCGTCCTCGTACCAGGTGTCCTGCTCAATCCCATCCACACTTCCTCTCCATTCACCTCGGGGGTAGCACGGTCATAGACGCACGCGACCCGAGCTGCACGCGTCTTAGTACGAACATCCTCAAGAAATTTCCCCACCGTCATCAAACTTTTAAATATATCCAGTAGGGCCTCAGCGTGGATCCACTTCTCACATAAATCCCGCGGGACATCAGCAAAAGCGTAAGCGGGAGATGAGGACGGTTGAGTCTATAACTGCGTTTTCTCGGCCTCAAGAACGGCGGCTTGGTTGCCAAAGCTAGAAACCTCTATTTCGAGCTCCCCTATCCGCTCATCGAGCCGTGCTTCTCTAAGTTTAGCAGTCTCCAAATTGTTTGCCCGCTCGGATCGAAGAATGCGGATTGTAGCCTCCAAAGCCTCTATTTTTGTCGAAGCCGCCAGCCGAGCCAACTCAGTCTTCTCCTAACCAGCTATCCTCTCAGTGACCTTCGTTGTTTTCTCGGTGACCTAGCCACCCAAAGCATCAGCCTTGACCGAACATTGTTCGAGCTCGGCGCGTAGAGATATTACTTGAGCTTGAAGGTCCGCACATTGTTCCTCCACTCCCCTGCTCAACTCGAGCTCCTCTTCTTTGTCCCTCAGTGCCCCTTCAAGGATGCTGCACTTGCGGAGGACTCTTATTAACTCATCATCTTTCTGATTTAGCTTGTCTCTGATAGCTTGGAAGTTGCCACTCTCACCAAACCTCCAACATATCTCGCGATGTTTGTTGCGGTATTCACGGTACTTACTCTCCATCTTCTTGAAATTGGCGATGCTTGTTGCGATATTCACGATACTTACTCTCCATCTTCTTGAAAATGGTTTTGCGCCTCTCCTCTCAGCGAGCACTCTTAATCTCTAAGATAATGGTCTGAAAAGAAAAAAGAAAAAGAGGAAGAAAATCAGTCTATCAAAAATAGTGTACAAGGAACAGAAACTAGAAAGGTCGGAGAACTTACCCTAAGGGCGAGGCTGGCTATGGTCGTCGATGAGGCGACATCGTTCAACATCTCGAGGTTCCTGCCCTCCATATCTTAGCAAAGAGGACCTAAGGAAGGTACCACGTCCTCTGTGTTCACCAGGTCCCAGTCCATAGGGACCACGATGGTACGAGTGGACCTTTCCAACCTTACTTCCACCGAGTGAACCCCTCGCTCAGCATCCGCACCTCATCTGGGTCAATGTCGGAGCCAGTTTCATAGCCGTCCTCGGAAACGCCCTTATCTCTCCCCTCAGCCGATGAAGTAACGTCAAACAATATCGAGGAAGATGGCTCATCTCACAGTACGGTACCCGCAACTTCCATAGACGATCCGCCAACTCCAATCTCGGCCTCAGGTAAAGGTGCACTTTCCACGGCCCCCGTTGATAGCGGAACTTCGAATGACGAATATACATCACTTTCAAGAGCAGCAATGATCGGCTCAAAGTTTCCCCTAGTAGAATCATCTGCTCGAATTGTTCCATCTCCAACATTCACCGACCTCTTTTTACGTGGAACTGAGTCCTCCTCACTCGGTCATGATTCATCTATTAAATGCAGCACGGGAAGAGCTGAAGTCCCTGACATTGAGGCCGTCATTGGTCAAGACAAAGCCGGAGGCTGAACGGAGGCGGATGATCGGGCAGGCTTAGACGTGGTCGCGGCTAGGGCGGGCCCCATTGTAGTGGTCTCTTGGCAGAATGCAGGAGTAGGAGCTTTCGACCTCCTTGAAGCTCCCCGGGCTAACAACAGAAGAAAAGAAAAAGGTCTAGGTCAATCACTGCAATAATAAGAAGCAACCAATTAGAAAGACACAACAGAAACCTGAAATAAGCAAACTTACCAGGACGCTTGGGACCGAACTTATGGCGGAAGGCTGACCATTCATGGATTCCCACCGTATGAGGGAGGAACCGACTAACCCAATCGTGAATATCCTCAATCAAAGAAGGGGGTTCAACCTCGGCTGCATGAAGAGAAGACGATGTCAGTGCAACTAAAATTGACAAACACGAAGTATAATGAAAGAAAAAGAAAGAGAGAGGCTTACAGGCGTAGTTACAAATCTCGGGAAACCCACTTGCATTAACCACCACGTCCTCAGTTTTGACGTAGAAGTAATTGAGCCAAAATCGGCAGTTTGCCTTGTCAGCCATTTTCACCACTAGACATTTGCTGCCTCGGTGGTGAATATGTAACATCGTCCCCCTGTGAAAATTGGGATCGAGGAGATACATCAGGTGACGAAGGGTCACCTCGACCCCGTCTTACTCCACGAACTTTGAGATCATATGGATGAGTTTGTAGATGTAGGGGAAAGTTGAGCCGGGCACACTCGATAATAACGACAGAAATCTTCGGCCAAGGGGAGGATAGGGAAATAATAACCTACATAGAAGGGGTATGCGTAGAAGTAGAAGGCGCAGTACCCAGGGCAGTGTATTTACACCACATTGTGCCCTACAGGGACTAGGTCTATATGAGTGGGAATTTTGAATTTAGACCTAAAATCGGCAAGGGGTGCCTCTTTCATCAACGACTCCGAGATTTCGGGGTCATCCTCAGGCAACTTTGAGAAATCAGACCTAGCCCTATCACTACTGGGAATTATTTCCTCCACCGTAGAAAAGCTGTCATCATCAGCAACAATGCCCACCCCATCATCATGGGGAGGCCCATGCACTGCCAAGGGGACAGGATCGGATACCCCCTAGAACTAAAAGATACATTAAACATCTGTGTTTATATGTGAAGAAGATACAAGCAGGAAGGAGTTGTGAGTAGCAGAAATCACCAAAATCGGTGAAAACAAGGATGCGAGGATGAAACTAACGAAAGCAAGAACACTGAATGAAGAAGGAAGAAAGAGATTAGGATTCAACATTTGAGAATGCAAAGAATAAGGCAAAGGGTCTCCTATCCTTATTTATAATAACCCAGGCATCATAATCGAGAAAATAAACCATCGATGCTCAGCATAAATATCGAAATGGCAGAGGCACGGGAAATGACACAATACATCGGGAAAATGCGTTATAATAACGCATGATGTCATGATGTCATTTTGAATCAAGGTAATAGTAGGTTACGGCTCAGGAAGTGCCACGTTACCATCTCGCCAAGAACGTTACTACTCGACCTGCTCGCTTAAATCTCTCAACCACGACTAGCAAAGTCCGTTCATCAAGGCCGTTTGAGAGTCGGCCTCGATAAGCGGAGGGACTAACTGTATGGGTCAAAATCTGCCTCAACGATATTCGACACGAAATGGCATTACGAAAAGTAATTTGGACGAGGTCGACTAGTAACCATTAGGACTCACAGCCGAGTAGTCAATCACAGCCGAGGTCAAGTATCAAAAGCAGTAGCAACGACTAGTTTTGTAATAGGATCTTTAAGAGTATATTCCATTGAATATTCTCTACACTTATACTTTTAGGGTTAAATTGGGGTATGTACCTTATAAATAGAAAGAGAGATAAGGTAAAAAGAGGTAAGATTCTCTGATTAGAACATTCTTTGAAAATAAGACTTTCTCTCTAGATAAAATACAAACACTACCTTTCTAAACAGATTCGATCGTCTATTATTCGACAATTTTTTCCCCAGATCGGAGAAGGATCCCAATATTCTAGTATTTGCTATCATTCATAACTGTTAGAAAGAAGAATCATCCACCTCATTCAATATTGAGTGAGTTATTCTCCTTATTTACTTTAATGTCATTTATTGTTATTTATTGCTTGATATTCCCCCGTCATTAATGATCTTGAAACATTGAATGTACACCGCATTTAATCTTCTCTCAACACTGCTATATGTTATTTGTATTAATCGATTATAGATCTGAAGTTATTATTATTAACTAGGTTTAGCCCCTCATTACATAAAATTAATTAGTTTAATCAAATGTTTATAGTTTTTGGTCAACCAGAAGTAACTGCGGCTTCTTCTCGTGTGGCACTTTCTTTAGCTTTAAAGTTCTTTAGTGTCATCCAGAGGCGGACCCAAAATTCGAAGGTTGGGGTTCACTTTTAGATTCAACCAAAAATCCTTTGTATATAGGGTGCACACTTCTAATATATTACTACTAATATATAGTAACTAATATTCTCTAGATACATGTTGTACTCAGGGGCGTACACACGTTAGTCATCTGACACCGCTTTGCCGGAAAATTTTACTAAATACACATATGAATTGGACCTAAAAAGAATATATTAATAAAATGACACTATTGGAGAATCAAGTGCTTTTGGGTCTGATGGCCAGTGCGCCCATTTTCATCCAGAAAGGTGGGAACCGAAACTCACTGCTTAGGTTCTTTCACATTTTTAAAGCATCTTTAGTTTAAAAATTAGATTCTACAAGAATCAAACTCTATCCTTAATTTACAACTTCTGAGTGACCGGATTTGCCTATGTTAGTCTTCTCATTTTTTTTATTTTTCATGTCGTTATAGTATTTTATTTTATTTTTACTGATGACACCACTTGCAAAAAATCTTGTGTACGCCCCTGGTGGTAATTATGATTGTATGATTACGACAGACAACATCACATGGTTCAAAGTTTATGATGAGAAAAATACAATCTTCTTCTGGTGATCTAATTGGGCGATTGTGCTTCTTGAATGGTGACGGGCGCAAAACTAGTTTTACATTTTACTTAATCATAATGTTGGGCAGATTGATCGATATTTTTATATTTTTGCTTTATAAAGTTTCTTCTTTCAAGGTCTTAGTAGACATGCTTCAAGTTAATTAGATCTCGACAAGCTCCAATTGAAAATTCTAACATGAATTGTGCAATTTGAATAATTAACTGACTCTATTGGATAAACTTAATTGGATAAAAATACTTCATTATTTTTCAAATGTCTGTATTAATTAGAGAATAAAGATAACAGTTACCTACTTTATTTAAAATATGGGGTAGTTTTCATATATCTCCCCTCACTTTTAGACTTTGCAGGATTTAAAGATGAGATATCATAAAATATTTATTTTTGGAATGTGAATATTCTGACTCATGAAGTCAGTTTAAGAACTATAAACAATAAAATAAGCACTTGTTTGGCCAAATAATATTCTCTCTCTAAAAGTAACCCCTGATTTCATGGATACAACCATGATCACAACAACCATTTCGTCGGAACCACCAAATAAGAACAACCATATGGACATTGAAGAGACAACAAAACCACACTCCTACAAGGAAATGCTATTGGTAAAACTGGCAAGTCAGCAAAATGAATACTATGAGGAAGATGTACCCACATTCATCAAAGATGATAAAGGAAAAACATTGAAGGATCAATCCCACTATCCCACGATGAGAAGAAACTCTTTACCTCCCATGGCATTACTTTGTAATCATAAAGGTCTTTGGACGTGGAATGCCACACCAATATCTTCGCTCTAAACTAATTGACTTATGAAAACCATTCGAACAGTTAATATTGATTGACCTAGGATGAGATTTCTTCATTGTTAAATTCGGTTGAGAGGAAAATATGGTCAAAGCACTGCACCTAGGACCATGGTTTGTTTCTAGGAATTTCCTTTTAGTACGTAAATGGGAACCAAAATTCGTACCACAAGAAGCCACACTCTCTACCACAACTATCTGGATTCGACTCCCACAACTCCCAACGAAATTCTACGATAAAGAAATATTGGAAAAAATGGGCAGGAAGCTGGGCAAACTACTGAAAATAGACTCATGCACCTCCTCCACCCTTAGAGGAAGGTACGCACGCATATGCATTCAAGTACCCCTAGAAACACCAGTAGAAATATTTGTGATAATTGGAGACCACAAACAAGCACTGATCTACGAAGGGGAAGGCACACTATGCACGTCCTGTGGCAGAATTGGACACACTTCAAGGGGTTGCAACTACAGGAAGCCTCAACCATCTGTACCATCAGAAGCACTGGAGACTTCAGAAAAAATTACGGAACAAGGAGAAGAAAATGAACGAAAAACAGTTACCTTCCCAAGAAAGAAAAAACAAGGCCAACAAAAGCCAAAAGAAAGGAATGGTGGAGCGTCAAACAACCAACACCAGACACCACATGCTCAATGGATCCGGTAAACATGTTCGACGAAAACTTAGGTAAGTTCCTACAAACTCAAATTGTTCAGTACAATTCCAAATCAATCAAATCCAAAACCATATAGCAGGCCCAATTCACCAACAAATCCCCACCCCCATTACCATGCCACCACTCCAACGCGGTCCCAGCCCAAAACGAATGCAAAATGAAAAGCTGGTACGGGTCCTGATGACTCTGACACACCCTCCACTCTTGAACTCCAATTAGTTTCCTAAGACAAGGCCTCTACTTTTGGCCCATCGAACGAGGCAGCGGACCCCAATTTTGAGGTAATGGACTATGAGGTCAACCACACCCAACCAATCGGGCCCCCACCCAATTAGAGGTTGTCATCCCAAAAATCCAATCCTAAACCCTCGCCTACACCCCCACCACTATCTCAGAGATAACCTCTAATGGGGAAATCTTAAGTCACCATGAACACTCAAGTGCCTCTACTGGAACCACACTCAAATTCAGGTGAAAATACACTCACCGTCCACTACACAAGATCCCTAATTAATTCATAGTCGTCTTCCCCAGGCACAATTAATGCTTCCTCCTCCACTGACCGAGATTTGAAACCAAAGGTCACAATAATGGCTCATCCCCTTAAGTTAATCGCCCCCATTACTCAAAGTAGCAAATCTAAAAAACACAAAAATGGAAAAACAAAGTTCAAGTGCCTTCATCCTTTGTGACCTCACTACCACTACCACTACCACTGAACCACCTACCATCATCCTGGCTGGAGGCGGCGCTGCAGGGCCAGGGTTTAACCTACAATTTCACCCTAGGAAAACAACTGGTGACGTTGATTGTCCAGAATCTGGCTCACTTGGCAAGGGTAACCATAGAAGCCCTGAACAAAGCCCTAGTTGCCTTTAGTCCATGTTGTGGCAAATGATGGTGAACAAGGACAACATGCAACCAAACATCGACCCTCCGATGCTCAATAGTAAATGTCCCAAATCTTTCAGTAATTACCATTCTTCCCAGACCTAGGAATTGAGGACCCAGCAACGGAGCCGATTTTTGTAACCATCGACCCCCAAATCCACCAAATTCCATCATTCTGCTCCGCCAGAAAAGAGCACGTCCCTACCACTCAGCAACATCAAAAAGGAAATCAGCAAGGCTTTAGACCTCCTCAAAAGGAAAAAATAGATATAGGCGGAAGGTACAACCTACGACCCTTTTCGAACAAACTCATTCTTACTGGACTCAGTCAGGGCGATCGAATTTAGTGTGGAGACCAGCGAGGTGCTAGTGATTCTATGCCCCAGATCAAAGGACAAATATGGACTGAGCCTAGTGTCACCAATCCCAAAGATCCATCAATCCACTGCTCAATCTGACTCCGGTACTCAGCTTAAAGAGGAAATCCCAATAGTCTCCAAGGAGGGCATCACAAGGAATGGGGAACCCTCAGGAAGGTCACCACCCAAACAACCAATCACCCCTAATGAATTACATCATATGGAATGTTAGGGGTGGGAACACTGCTGAGTTCTAAAGGCACTATATGGGGATGGTCAAGTTACACAAGCCAGCCATGCTCGTTATGCTGAAGACCAAAATGGCCGACCATAAGAAATTGACTGAGGAGCTTCAGTTTTATCTGATAATCCGATCGTCGGCCATCCGTCTATTTGGGGGGATTGTGATAATGTGGAAGGTGGACATCGTTAGTGTATATGAGGTGGCCACCACCCCTCAAGGTATCCATGCCATGGTGAAGGTACTCCCTAACCATACTCCTTGGTTATTCTCTGTTATTTACGCTAGTAATAGTTTAGTATATAGGAAAATCCTCTGGGAGAAATTAATTACAATCTCCAAAACTCTCACAAAAAACTGGTTCATGGGAGGAGACTTCAATGAAGTCTTGAAAGCTAGGGATAAATTTGGGGGCAACCCGATAAACCCTAGTCGCAACAACCTATTTTGGAATTGTATTAATGAATGCAAACTATTAGACCTACGCTAAAAAGGTATTAAATTCACTTGGTCTAATAAAAGATACATCAATAGGGCCTCTCTGATCCTTGAAAGAATAGATAGGTGTTTTGCTAATGGAGTTGGATCTCACAGTACCCTGAGGCTACTGTGTTGCACCTATCTAGGATCCACTCTGATCACTGCCCCATCCAAGTTATCCTGAAAGGGAAATCCTCCAATAACCTGACTAGACCCTTTAGGTTTGAATCCATGTGGGCTAGCTACCCAATTTTCTTCAGCATCATCAATGAGGCTTTCACTGCAAATTCAACCCTTCTCCAATCCACTAAGTCTTTTAAGAGAATGGTGACCCAGTGGAACAGAGATACCTTTGGCAACATTTTCCATAAGAAAAGAAGACTCTTAGCAAGAATTGCAGGAATCCAAAGATCCCCCAACCACTAATTCAGTACCTACTTGTTAAACCTAGAAAACAATATTAATAGTGAGCTATACTCAGCCCTTAGAAATGGAGAGGATTTCTGGAAGCTCAAATCTAGAATTAACTGGCTTCATGAGGGGGATGGCAACACCATATTCTTCCACACTTCCACTCTCAATAAAAGAAGAAGAAACAAAATCCTCTCTCTCAAAGATGAGAGTGGGAACTAGCTCTATGACCAACAAGACATCCAAACATCCATAATAAGCTTCATCACCAACCTCTATACCTCCTCTCACTCTCAAGACCCCATTTCTACCACCAGCCATCTAATAATGTCTCATACCCTTTCTGACTCCCAAAGAGACAGACTGGACAGACCTCTTGAGATAGGGGAATTCAAAATGGCTATCTTCTACCTTAAGCCTTTTAAGGCTCTTGGTCCTGATAACCTCCACCCTTTCTTCTACCAAAAGTACTGGAGCATTATGGGCAACTCTGTCTCTGACTTCTGCAAAAAATGCTTCTCTACTAACTCCATGGATGAGACCATGAACTAAACTCTGTCTCACCCCAAAATGCCCCCAAGCCTCAATGCTGAAAAACATCAGACCAATTGGACTTTGTAACACAATCTACAAGTCCATCACCAAGATCATTGTAAACAGAATCAAGCTAATATTTCCTGATATCATAGGGCCTAGCTAGGCCAGTTTCCTTTCCAATAGAAGAGCTTCTGACAATGCAATTATTGTGCAAGAGTACATCACTCATTTTAGGAAAATGAAAGGGAAACAGGGCAACATGATCCTCAAAATTGATCTGGAAAAAGCCTTTGACAGGATGAAGTGGTCCTTCATCAGGGACACACTTCATGCTTTCAACTTTCCCCCTGGGTTAACCAAGCTCATTATGTCTTGCATTAGCTCTTCCAGCATTCAATTCTTATTAACGGGAGGAAGACTGAAGCTTTCAAGCCCTCCAGAGGCATCAGACAGGGGGACCCAATATCCTCTTATCTTTTCATAATGTGTATGGAGAGGCTATCCAAGTCAATAGATAAGGCAGTTCTAGTCAATCAATGTCAACCCATAAGTAATAGCAAGTTTGGTCCTAAAATCTCACATCTCTTCTTTGTTGATGATCTCACCCTGTTTGCCAAAGCAAGCAACAAGAACTGCACATCCATATACTCAATCCTGCAGTCTTTCAGTGAGAGCTCAGGCAAAAAAATCAATTTTACTAAGTCAAGAGTGCTCTTCTCCTCCAACACATCTCGGGATACCATGGAAAACCTCACTAATGTGTTGTCAATCCAAGCTACCACCTTATTTGGTAAATACCTTGGTTCCCATCTTCTATAAGAAAGCCACTAATGCAGATTTTCAGTTCATAATTGATAATATGCAATCCAAACTGGCTGGCTGGAAAACTAGTTGTCTAAATATGACTGGCAGAACTATCCTGGCCAAGTCTTCTCTAAACAGTATCCCTAACCATGTCATGCAGTACATCAATATGCTCACTAAAGTCACCAAACAAATTGATAGAATCCAAAGGAACTTCATCTGTGGCACCACCCCAGATAAGAAAAAAATGCATCTAATAAACTGGGATAGGGTTACCAAAAAGAAGGCATATGGAGGGTTAGGGCTCCAAAAAGTTGAGTTGAAAAAAAAAGCAGCCCTTGCAAATCTATCCTGGAGGACTTATCACAACACAACTAGCTTATGGGCCAGAGTTCTCATCTCTAAACACTGTAATTGGAACCATACTCCTAGAACCCTTAGGCACCCTAAATCCCTTACCTGGAAATGCATCATCAAGGGATGGGATACTTGCAGGAAGGAAAGTAGATGGGTAGTCCATAAGGGAAATAGGGTCAACTTCCTAAGTGATGCCTGGATCCTTAATCAGCTAGCAATTAGGGACAGGATTGCAGGCCCCCTTTCTCAGAATGATCTAATTGCCAAAGTAGACACTTTCTACAAATCAGGGATTTGGGATCTTTCCACCATATCCATGGACCTGCCCCCAAGCATCTCCAACATGATCAATTCTGTCTTCATTCCCCCAAAGATGACAAACTAATCTGGGGATTAACTGCTAGTGGGTCTTTCACTTACAACTATGCTTACTCCTTTCTTAGAAAAACTAAAAACAATGTTGAAATAGAAGATGAAAGAACTTTCATCTTAAAAAAAAGGGGGCAAGTCAAGTAAGTAAGCAGTGATCTGAACCAAAGCACAAGCTTTGAAATAGAAAGAAAGATAGAAGGAAAGCAAGAAAGAACTATCTGAATTCGCTATCTTTCTATGAGCTCCTAGGAAAGAGATCCTACTCCCAAAGAAAGGAAGCTTAAGAATAGTCATTAAGAGAGGTGAAAGTGACCTTTCATTACTTCCGAAATCCTGGTGATGGATGTGGAGAGGTGTGTGAACAGAAAGATTCATGATGTACAACAAAGCCGCTTCATGTAGGAATTTAAGTACCAACAAGAGTTTGGTCCTATATATTTCGGGTATGTTGGACCTTCATTGCCTGTTGATCTATCCTGCCCGCTTCTATATAAAAGCCTTTTTGCTTCCACCAAAGTTGGCCATTTGCCTTGGATCTGGAAACTTCATACGCCCAACAAATTCAAGAGCTTCATCTAGCTTCTTACCTATAAAAGATTACCTACTAAGGGCTACCTTCACAGAATTGGGGTCAACTGTAACCCACAATGCTGTTTCTGCCATAATTATGAAGAAATGGTTGATCATATCTTATTTGATTGCATAAATGCAGTCCAGTTCTGGCAAGAATTACTTTAGGCAACATAACCCCACATTTTCACCCTAACAATGTCCCACCACTTGGAATACACTTAGGAAAAAATCCTTCAATAGCCACATTCTTTGGGAAAACAACTTCTCTTTCTGTTTCTGGCATATTTGGCTATGCAGAAATCGCAGCTTGTTCAATAATAAAATAGATAGAATCAATACTGCCAACACCATCTCTAAAGCTACTGAATATTTATGTTGGTAAAAAATACTTCCACCAAAATGACTCACCAAATCACTGTCAAATGAGAGCCACCCAAAAGAGGTTTCTATAAGATGAATACAGATGGAGCAACTAAGGGCAACCCAAGCATATGAGGAATAAGTGGTGTATTCAGAAATCATAGTGGGGATTGGATAATGAGGTTTATGGAGAATATACCACATACAACAAAAACTTTGGCTGAATTGAAGGCTCTCCTAAAAGGAATGCAACTTGCTGAACAAAACAATTGGGTCCCACTAGACATCAACACCAACTCGGACAAAATCATACAAATGCTAATTACAGGTAACCTAACATATGATCCTATGATTTGTGAATGCAAGTTATTAATACACATGATGGGAAGAGTCGTGGTGAAGCACACATACAGGAAGCAAAATAGGGTGGCAAATGTAGTGGCAAAGGAAGCAGTGAAGACAGTTTTTTTGGGCAGATCTAACCTACTGCCAGTTCCTCTGATGTTTGCCAATGATTTTTTTGCACAGACATCCTAGGAACTAAAATTTTTAGGGATTTGGTGGCATGTAATATGGACACCTCTCTTAAAACATTGCTATGATAGGAGTCCTACAATACCCCAAAAGTGACATTACTGTGTAATATATTTTTGTATTCTAGTAATATATAAATATCATTTTTAACCGGAAAAAAAAAGTCAGTTTATGAGTTTCACGTGGTTGCATGCTTTCTTGGGAAGGCTAGTTTTTTTAACTCTTTGATAGTAATAAATTGAAGTTTACAATGACAGAGTTGGACTAGATTGCTACCGGATATTTCAAAAGAAAAAAAAGTAGTACTCCATCCGTGCCAATTTATGTGAACCTGTTTGACTGGGCATAAAGTTTAGGGAAAAATAAAAACTTTTGGAATTTGAGGTCCTAAAAAGTCAAAAAGGGGCCCAGAGTATTTATGTGGTTATAAAAGCTTCTCGTTAAGGGTAGAATTGTAAGTTTAAGCTAAATTGTTATCAAATTTAGAAAGGGGTCCCTCTTTTGGAATGGACCAAAAAGAAAATAGGTTCACATAAACTGGAACATGGGGAGTATTACTTACTGAAAATATCTTATCAAGCATCTTAATTGTTAACATGAAAACCAGTCTTTCTGCGGAAGGAGAAGGAGATGACACAAGTCATTAAACATGAGAGGGAAGGCTGATAAACAAAAGATTCTATTAGTATTTTGGCCATGTCATAGTTCAATTTAGATTCCTAATCAGTTCGTTTTCTAAGCCAGCCATTCATCATACATATGATATTCTTGCATCAGTTTCTGGTTTAAAGCAACTATTTTATTTAGTTGGCTATTACGACTTATTTCCTACTTATAACTTGTTTGGCCAAGCTGGAAAAATCTGCTTATTTTGAGAAGTGTTTTTTCCAGAAGTTCTTTTCGAAAAAGTATTTGTGGAGAAAAGTAGTTTGTGTTTGGCTAATCAATATGAAAAGAACTTTTGAGCAATAATTTGTGTTTGGCCAAGATTTTCGAAAAGTGATTTTAAATATCAAATTACGAATGAAGAGATTTGCTTAATAGTTAATATAGCTTGTTAGGGGGAAAGAGTTCTAAAAATAAGACATTAAATTTGAAAGGACTAGCTAATATTGACCTTTAGTATCCTTTAGGGCATAGAAACAACAAATAAACTACTAAATTGAACCGAAACTAACTGGTACCTTCATTAATAAGTCGTCTAAGCTCATCTAACTTTGCAGTAGTAGCTAACGGATGTTTTCTGTGGACTTTACTTTTATTCTACACAAATTATGACCTTGTTTACCAAAAGTACAAAAATTTCACGTCTTCTCAGTTTTCATCATTAGTCAGTTTTAACTTTTACGTATTTTGTTATCTTCAACACCATTTAAGCAACTACGGCTTCTTCTCATGAGGCACTTTCTTTAGCTTCAAAATTCTCTGGTGTCATCTTTAACATCATCATTTGAATTATATGAATTTTTCTGGATACATATTTTAATTATGATTGTAAGATTACGAGCATGCAAAAAACAATACAATCTTCTTATGGTGATCTATTTGGACGATTGTGCTTCTTGAATGGTCGCATACGCAAATCTAGTTTAACATTTTGCTTAATCATGATGTTAGGCATAGATTGATCAATATTTTTACATTTTCTCTTTATAAAATTTCTTCTTTCAAGGTCTTAGTAGACATGCTTGATGTTTTGCTTAAAGTATATATATTTGTGTGTATATCGCCTCATATTTTACTTTTGTTTCGTGGATTTAGGACGTGAAATGTGTTGATTTTTATTACTTTGAGGAATTTTTATCTGTAGGAATTATCCGGGGGTAATCGGGGGGAAAATGTGCAAAATTAGAGCCAAAACGAAGGAAAACAGAAAAATTGGACATTGCAGCACCACAGGAAGCGCCCTGAGCTACATGTGGCGCCAGAACCAGTAGGTGAAAAGCCACAACACCATTGATAGCGCCTAGCGCTGGGCAGGGCGCCGGTGGCATAAATCCTGTCCAAATTCGTCTGGGACACGGTTATTTCGGCCCTAGACCTACCCAACACGTATAAAAGCAAGACTAAACTTATTTGTGAGGGGGAGACGCCACTTTTGAGGGAGAATACACATGAGAAACATTCGGAAGTGAAGAGATCTCAGTTTTCTTCATCTTTTCTTAGTATTTTCAATTATTCAACACTTATGAAATTGTTTTCTATTACCATGAGTGGCTAAAAACCCATTGTTCTGGGGTTGCGGTTTAGCCATGAATATTATTGTTTAATGTTAGCTTAACCTTGATTAAAATTCACTAATATATGGTTGTTTCTTCAATTCTGTGAATAATTGCTTAATTGTCTGGCCAACATTTAGGTTCTATTTACTATCTATGCTATGCTCGGGAAAGCCGTGTATAGATTCGAGAAGAATTGAAGAGAGCGCGGTCTTAACTCTTAGGGGAGACGGATTTGTGGTTAGGATAGGAATATACCTAGTCACCATGATTAATTAAATATTGTAATCTTAATGTGTTCTTAATAGATTGATTTCATAGGAATATAGGTGTTAATATATTTTGAATAGGCGAGTAGTACTTCGGGAGAAGGCTATGAGAGCAATTATTTATTAATTAGCAATCATGAGTGAATTGTATGAAAGGGAGAGTTAACTAGAACACAATATAATTTGTGAATCAATCAGAACCATGGAATATTTGTCTCTACTGAATACATAAAAATCAATTTGCTACTTGATAATTTAGTTATTACTTAGAATTATAGGTTAGTATAATCACATACTTGAACTTGATTTTGTCTTGACTGAATAACAATTTTAGTAATTTTAGTGGGTAGTTGATACAGTTCTGTGTGGGTTCGACACTCGACTTATCATTTTATTACTTGTACGACCACGTATACTTGCGTGTGCGTTTGGGACCAACAAGTTTTTGACGCCGTTGCCGGGGACTTGAATATTGACTACTTTCTAGTTTTTGTTTTAATTGTTTATTTCGTCTAGTCTAACGTTACTTGATTGTTGTCTAATCTTAGGAACTTTGGTTTAATGCATAGGGTTAGAAGCCAGGACAGACTCAACGACTTTGACCCCGAACCTGAGAGAACATTTCATAGGAGGTTGAGAGAAGCAAAAGATACAAATAATCTTCAGGCACTCGTTCAATTTCCTGTGAACATGGCAGAGGAGCAACACATAGTTGTTCAGGAGGTGGCGATGCCTAGCATTGCTAATGTCACCTCCAGTATCGTGAAGCCCAGAATCACTGGGCACTTTGAGCTTAACAAAGCATGATCCAGTTACTTCGTGCAAATGGGCAGTTTCCGGGTCTTCCACACGAGGACCACAACAACATATCCTGAACTTCTTGGAGATTAGTGATACTTATATCACTAACGGGGTCACTCCAGACTATGTGAGACTCACACTTTTTACATTCTCTCTGTTGGGCGAAGTAAAGTGATGGTTGTAGTCAGAACCAGCTAATTCTATTACCTCATGGAATGATTTGGCAAGGAAATTTCTGGAAAGGTTCTTCCCTTCAGGAAAAACTGCAAAGATCAGAAGTGAGATAGTTGCCTTCAAACAGAAAGCAGGAGTCTTTATACTCAGCTTGGGAGAGGTTCAAGGGGCTACTCAGAGACTGTCTTCATCACAATCAGACGAACAAAGTGTTAGCTCACACTTTCATAGAAGGGCTACATCCTGAAACAAAAATTGTGGTAGATGCTGCAACTGGAGGTCAAGTGTTGGAGAAAAGATTTGATGAGATATATGCATTATTGAACAAATTCTCCAAAAGCAATCCGGATTGGCAAGGAGAATTGGGTAGACACACAGTGCAAAAGTCTGCAGGGGTTCTTGAGTTATATGCCGTCTCGTCATTATCTACGCAGATTTCCACATTGACCAACCAAGTCAATCAGATGACCTTGGTTATTAACAAGAAACAAGCCCAGCCAGTGCAACAAGTTCAAATATTTTGTGAAGTCTGTGGAGAAGGTCACATGAGCAATCTATGCCAGCAAATCCAGAGTCTATATTTTTTGTAGATAATGCAAATCGAGGCCAGACAAATCAGTACGAGACACTTACAATCCCAACTGGAGGAACCACTCAAACTTCTCTTGGGGTGGAAACCAAGGTACTCAAAATCAATACCGACCTCAAGCACCTCAACAACAATATAGATCACCTCAGGCTGAACAACAATCGAGTCCAACAAGCCACCTTGAGGAAATGATGAAGAATTGATGGCTGATCAACAAGCCTTCACTCAGAAATTGATGGCTGATCAACAAGCCTTCACTCAGAAATTGATGGATGATCAGCAAGACGAATCCGCAACAATGAGAAATTTGGAGAGCCAAGTGGGACAACTTGCCAATGCCCAAAATACCAGACCATCTGGGGCTCTTCTAGTGATATTGAGACTAATTCTAAAGCTCAAGTAGATGCGCTTACTTTGAGAAATAGAAGAGTACTAGTAGAAGAAGTTCCAAAGAAAAAGAAGTATATAACTCGTCCTGAAGGAGAATTAGTTCCCAAACCAGTTGAGGAGAATGAGAAATAGAATAAAGGATCAGAGCCAGTAATTGTAACAGGCCACCACCTACGTTTCCACAAAGACTGCAGAAGCAAAACGATGATGCTAAGTACAAGAAATTCTTAAATATTTTGAGTCAAGTGCGTGTGAATTTCCTTTGGTGGAAATTTTTCAGGAAGTGCCCAAGTATGCAAGGTATCTTTTAAGTTATTGTGACAAACAAACAATGACATACAGAGTTTGATACAGTTGCACTTACTGAAGAATGCAGTGCAAGAGTTCAGAGTAAACTTCCTCCTAAGTTGAAGGATCCTAGGAGTTTCACAATTCCTTTATCTCTTGGAAAACAAGAAGTTGGTAGAGCCCTGTGTGATTTAGGGGCTAGTATAAATTTGATGTCGTCTTCTTTGTTCAAGAAACTCGGATTGGGGGTGCTTAGACCTACTACATTTACTTTAAAGTTAGCAGATAGGTCACTAGTTATGCCAAAAGGAATTATTGTGGATGTGTTAGTTCGAGTGGGAAAGTTTATCTTCCTGCTGATTTTATTGTTCTTGATTACGAGGTAGATGAGGAAGTGCTCATTATTTTGGGGCGACCATTCTTAGCTACTGGCGGAGCGATTATTGATGTGAGGGCAGGAAAGTTAAAGATGAGAGTTGACGATGAGGAAGCCACTTTTAATGTGTACAAAGCACCTAAGCTCCCTAAGCATTATGAGGACTTGTGCATGATTACTGTGGTCGAATTGAAGGAGATAGAGCAGAGTCCTTATGTGAATTGTAGTGATCCAGATGGGACAACTGAGTTAGAGGGGGTGGTGTTGCAAGCTGAGTGTGTAAAGATGATTGAGAAAAGAGCTAGAGATGAAAGAGGAGACCCTCTGAGAGCGTGCAAAAAGGCTAGACTTCATGGGAGAAAGAAGAAGAGAAAGCACCCAGCCTGAGCAGAGTAGCAGAGTCATGCCACAACTATAAATAAGGTGCTTGTTGGGAGGCAACCTGACCTGTATATCGTTTGTTTATTTATTATTATTTTATTGTCAAGTCTTGTGTTGATTTTATTTTGCAGAGTACGGGAAGTCTGAGTACCCAAGGTTGACGCTGAGGAGCATATTTGAGCTTAAGTGTGGGGCCGTCTCGACTCTAAAGATAGAGGATCATGTCTGAACTAGGCCCGAGAGGGTCTCATGGAGTATTTCTCACCCTTGTTTTAATATTTTTCTCTGTGATCATGCATCGAGGACTATGCATAAGATAAAGTGCGGGGTAGGGGAAACTACTTTCTGAAGTGTAATTATATAAAATTAATTTTTTATTAGTTTTTCTTTTAGAACTCGTAGTATACATGGTCTAGGTTCTCAAAATAAATAAAAATACAAAAACAAAAACAAAAAATTAGAAAAATCTCGAACTTTTCCCGATGATGGACCTTTTGAAAAATTCTCTTGAGGGATAAAATCCGATTAAAAATACCAAAAAGATTTTTTTTTGTTTTCTTTTAGCTAGCTAGATAGTATCCCTTGGTTTTTCTTTGGGCACCGGTTCTTTTCCAAGGGTGTAGCTCGAACCGGGTACTTTAATTTTATTTTTTAGGAGTATTAGGAAGAAACTGAGTGGCTTTGAGATACTCATTGACGTGTTTGATGCTGGCACATTAGGCTATGACGTACATTCTGTTTTCCTGTGTATTTGGTTTGAATTGTGAAGCCTAAGTAAAGTAAATAGCCTATTTTGTGACACTTTAGCTCAGTTGTTTGACTTGTATGCCACATAGTGAAATATTGCTTAATTTTTCTCAATTATGTGTGCTTGCTTGACTTGAGAGTTGAACAAAATCGTCGTGATTGAGTCATGTGCAATGTGTGTGTGAAGATTTGTGATTTTCTGTGCTATCCTGTGTAGTCTAGAACTTGCCCCGGGTATTAATCAAAGAGAAATTCTAAGTTGTGCTAATCTAGTGGATGACGTAGGCGTTTTCTTGATTGATCATAGATTTGCTTGTCACATAAAAATAAAATTTTCCATTGCTAGCCCCTTTGAGACTATAGACCTTTTTTTTGGCAACCACATTACAAGTCGTACCCCTATTTTGTTCTTAATTTGAGATTGTTGAATTTTTACCTCCTAAGGCACTTAGTTGCTTAGAGAAGTAAGGTGAGAGATTGGGGAATAGCTTTTGAGTGGAACCATAGAAGGGCCCCTTGGTGCAATAAAGTTAAAATCAAAAGCCACTAGCCGATGAACTTTAATGTATGGATGTGTGTGTAGAAAAGTAAAAAAAAAGAGAAAGAGAAAGAAAAAGAAAAATTGCAAGAAGAGAAAAAAATAATAGTCAAAGAATGTATAAAAATACACACCTTCAATTCTTATTAATTTGTGCTAGTGGGAGTATAGAAGTGCTTAATTGAAAAAAGGGGCTATGTTGTATATGGTTTGTGGCAAGTGAATTGATTGAGAAGAATATGTATTTGAATTGTGAGTGTAGTGATTTAAAGTGCTTAGGAGGGTTAGTCACTATTCCTAAATGTATCATACCCGTCTCTTAGCTTACATTACAATCTTAAAGTCCTAATTGATCCTAGATTTGACTAGCTTAGATTATTAGAGATATACACTACGGGCAAGCTTATGGTACGACCATAGGATGCATATGAATTCTTTGTGAGAGTGAGAGAATTTTTTTCAATTGTGTGATGTCCTTAAATCATATTCAAAAGCATATTTGAATGTGTGGACTAGTCTATATTCACTCGTTTGTTTGTTGGTAAGGGCAAATGATCTCATGAATGATTGATAATGTTGTAAACTTTCTTGTTGGGTAAGTGCGTGAGTTGAGAGTGTTTAGTGGTTGCAAGTTGACTTTTGAGGTTGGGTGATTACAAATAGGTTTTTGGAGTTGATTGAATTGAAATATTATACTTGGGCATGCTTAAACGGGAAGAATGTGAAATTTTGTATGTTCATGCTTGATTGCCGGTATCGATCATAGTCAAGGGTAGAGTGTATGGTTAAAAGTTGAAGTGCTCCTCTATAGTTGAGACTTGTACGTAGTTGGGAGTTATTTGACAGTCCCATTGCTCGAGGACGAGCAAGAGTCTAAGTGTGGGGTGTTGATGTTTTGCTTAAAGTATATATATATATATATATTTGTGAGTATATCGCCTCATATTTTACTTTTGTTTTGTGGATTTAGGATATGAAATGTGTTGATTTATATTAATTTGAGGTGTTTTTATGTGTAGGAATGATCTAGGGGCAATCGGGGGCAAAATGTGCAAAATTAGAGTCAAAACAAAGGAAAACAGAAAAGTTGGACATTGCAGCGCCATGAGCTACCTGTGGCGCCAGACCAGTAGGTGAAAAGCCACAGCGCCATTGAGAGCGCCTAGTGCTGGGAAGGGCGCCGATGGCGAGAATCATGTCCAAATTCTCTCGGGGCACGGTTATTTCGGCCCTAGACCTACCCAACATGTATAAAAGCAAGACTAAACTTATTTGTGAGGGGGAGACGCCACTTTTGAGGGAGAATACACACGAGAAACATTCGGAAGTGAAGAGATCTCAGTTTTCTTCATATTTTCTTAGTATTTTAATTATTCAACACTTATGAAATTGTTTGCTATTATGATGAGTGGCTAAAAACCCATTGTTCTGGGGTTGTGGTTTAGCCATGAATATTGTTGTTTAATGTTAGCTTAACCTTGACTACAATTCACTAATATATGGTTGTTTCTTCAATTTTGTGATTAATTTCTTAATTTCCTGGCCAACAGTTAGGTTCTATTTACTATCTATACTATGCTCGGGAAAGCCGTGTGTAGATTAAAGAAGAACTGAAAAGAGAGCGATTTTAACTCTTAGGGGGGATGGATTTGTGGTTAGGATATGAATATACCTAGTCACCGTGATTAATTAAATATCGTAATCTTAATGTGTTCTTAATAGATTGATTTCATAGGAATATAGGCGTTAATCTATTTTGAATAGGCGAGTAGTACTTCGGGAGAAGACTATGAGAGAAATTAACGATTAATTAGCAACCATGAGTGAATTGTATGAAATGGAGAGTTAACTTAGAACACAATATGATTGGTGAATCGATTAGAACCCTGGAATATTTGTCTCTACTGAATACATAAAAATCAATTTGCTACTTGATAATTTACTTATTACTTAGAATTATAGGTTAGTACAATCACATTCTTGAACTTGATTTTGGCTTGACTGAATAACAATTTTAGTAAATTTAGTGGGTAGTTGATACAAGTCTCTGTGAGTTCGACACTCGACTTATCATTTTATTACTTCCACGTATACTTTGCGTTTGGTACTAAGGGAAAGGAGTAAAATGGCGATTTTGTGTGGAATTGGAGGAATGTGTGAAAGGTTGGCCCTGTCGGATCAGGGTTAGGCTTTGGAAGATTCAAAATTTTGCTTAAGGTATAGGTGAGTTGTTAGGGTAGTGACTCGGTCGCGTGTTTCCTTGAAAGGGGTGTTCATGTGCTAGAAGAGCCTTGGAGTTGAGTGTATTCGGGGCCAGTCAGAGTGGGTGACTCTCAATAGCGGTCCTAGTGAGTTCAAAATTCAAGAATGCGGCGTTTAAGGGTTTCAGGCAACAGTATGATCGAGAATCGAGCTTTTGCAGAGTAATTTCTGAGAAAAAGGAAGATGGTTGGAATGTTCTATGATATGTTTTAGCATGTAGGATAGTGTTGGAGGAGTGAGAGAAATAAACTCCGGATTGTAGAAAGATTATCAGGAGGGTATGAGACGGGTTGCAGGATTTAGGCAGCATAGGCTCGTGAATCAAGGTCACTCGCGAGGAGTGAGGGTTGAGTTTGCTATGAGTTGGAGGAAGTTGCTACTATTCCTGAGGCAATTGAAGATGATTAAAAGCAAATAGATTGATTAGCCATGATTGAAATGGCACGTTTTCGACAGTGATCAGTTCCTTTGATGTGTTTAAGCTACGCAGGTGGTTTGTGCCGGTGTGTGCGAGGCTTGTCGGCCGCCGTAACGGATTTCATGTGGGAGCACTTGAGTGCTATGGCCTGTCAGGATTAGGCGGATCCCGGAAAGGTTATGGTGGTATAGACTACTACTTAAGGATTTGCATGTTGGGTGATTGTGGGAATTCACTCGTGTGTTGAGATGGTACTCTTGAATTGAGTTAAGTAAAAGATTTCTATATGATGAAGTGTTCACCCTATTGGTGGTTCAGAAGTGATGATGGAATTCTTGCGTTACCTCATATTGGCATGTTAGGTGCGGTAAGCAGTATGTAACTGGGAGTAAGAATCGAGATTGCGATTCGGTATTCATAAGGATGCCATGAGCTCGGAAGAGCAAGAAAAAGTGATTTTTAATTAGATCACACTTTTTATTATTGTTTACCAAAAATTAAAATAAAAATTCCTCGCCTTCTTGGTTTTTATCATTGGTCGGTTTTAGTATTCTGTTTTCTTCGACACCACAGAAACAATCCTGGGTTTTTCTTGTGTGGCACTTTCTTTAGTTTCAAAATTCTCTAGTGTCATCTTTAAATCACGATTTGACTCATATATGCAACTCTTTTTTTTGTTTTCCGGTCGGTGTCCGGTACTTATAATGGGATCCGACTAAATCCGGATTCGTCCCGAAAAGTCCCACATTAAGGGTAAAGCGCTCCCTAACAAAGGCGACACTATACCCAGAGCTCGAATTCGAGACTTCTGATTAAGGATGAAGGAGTACTTACCATTCCACCGCAACCCTCGTGGGTCATGCAACTCTGAATACATGCCGCAGTTGCTATTGTATGATTACGAGCAGGCAGCAGCACATGGTTCAATAGTTTATGGTGATAATAATGCATTCTTTTTTCTGGACTTGGACGACTATGTCTTTTGAATGGTGTACTTACCCACACTAAGCTTAGTTAAGAAAAACTAAGGTCTACTAGGAGTTAGTAGAGTCATAAAAACTAACGTTACAAAGTTAAAGTCGCCGTCTTTATTTATTTCCCGCTTAGCTTTGTTTTGTTGCAACTTTTGTTTCATAATAATAAGTATTCCGTTTCGATGGTTGGACATCACTATAAAGAGAAGTAGCATTATTTAATTCTCACAATTCTTCCAATGCCTATATGTCGCGGATTGCAGACTCCATCAATGTTGAGTTTGAATCTACAACTATCTAGAGGTTTCTATTTAATGTATGTTGTGTGGAAGAGACCAGAGACTAGCTTTATCCTCGGATAAATTTATACTTTCAACCAAACAAGATAAGAATATAAATTTAATCCTAGACTTAATTCAGTATATCTCATCTTGCCAAATCAAAAGAAATCTTGCCAACCAAGCTGATTATCTATATTAAGTTCGTATTTGGACATAAGACTTGTGAAATTCCGAAAAAATGAATTTTTTTAAGCGAAAATGGTATTTAAAAATTAGAGTTGTGTTTGGACATTAATATAATTTGGAGCTATTTTTGAATTTTTGTAAGTGATTTGAAGTGAAAAATTCGAAAACAGCTTTTTGGAGTTTTTCAAATTTTCGAAATTCAACTTCAAATGAAATTTAAAATTTTTATGGCCAAATAATTATTCCGAAAAAAACAAAAAAATGAAAAATTTCTTGTGGCCAAACGCCCCTAAGATTCAACTTGGTAGACCCACTTTAAATTAATTAGATCACAACAAGCTTCAGATTGAAATTGAAAGGGTTGAAATGCAAATTGAAAATTTAAATTACGCTATTTTATGTACTCAATTAGATGGAAAGATGTACTAATAATTTTTCGAATGTCTCCATTAATTATAGAATAATATTAATAGTTATCTTAGTTAGAAGAAAATTTATTTAAAATTAAAGAATAATTTCATAGATCTCCCACTTTGCCACACTAACATCTTTGTGATTTATGTTGTATAGCTACCGATCTTATTTTGATTTCTGTAACAATTATTTAATCAATTTATTATTAATTGTTATAAAATTAAAGTAAATAAATCAAAGGCAAATATAGAGAGAAACTGATATATTATTCAACTTTCTAATTGATGTACATAATGAACTGAAAATTTCTCTGTTTATAGAAGAAAGAAAACTAAGCAGTTGCAAATCATTTCATTGAGTTGCTTGCAACTAGCCTGCATCAACTGCTTGTAGATAAACTACAACAGAGTACTAAATGGATAATCTTCTTCATAAAGATTATCTATAGCGGAGTAATAAATGGACATCCACAATATAATATTTTCATAACACTACCCCTTGGATGTTCATTAAAAGATAATGTGCCTCGTTAAAACATTACTCGGAAAAACCCAGTGAAAAAAATTCTAGTGAAGGAAAAATAGTACATATATTTAGTAATACGCATTTCTAGCTGCCTCATTAAAAACCTTACAAGAAAAACCCCACGAAAAATATTTTAGTAAGAGAAAAAGGGTATAACGCGTATTTCACTCCCCCTAATGAAAACCTTGTGTCAAATATTTGAGTCTCCACATTCTATTCTTGTATACCATCTTCTCAAAAATTGAAGTTGGCAAAGATTTAGTGAACAAATCTACCGGATTGTCACTTGAATGAATTTGTTGCACATCAATGTCACCATTTTTCTGAAGATCATGTGTGTAGAATAATTTTGGTGAAATGTGCTTCGTTCTTCTCCATTTATAGATCCTCCCTTAAATTGGGATATGCATGCAACATTGTCTTCGTATAAAATTGTGAATCTTTTATCACATTTCAAATCACATTTTTCTCGAATGAAATGAATCACCGATCTCAACCATACGCATTCCTTACTTGCTTCATGAATAGTTATTATCTCAGCATGATTTGTAGAAGTAGCAATAATAGATTGCTTTGTGGAGCGTCATGATATGACAGTACCTCCATATGTAAACACGTACCCGATTTGAGATCGAGCTTTATGGGGATCAGATAAATAACCTGTATCTGCATAATCAACAAGATCTGCACTACCTTTGTTAGCATAAAATAAACCCATATCAAGATTTCCTTTTAAATATCGCAATATTTGCTTAATCCCATTCCAATATCTTTGTGTAGGAGAAGAGCTATTTATTGCTATAAAACTAACATAAAATGCTATGTCAAGCCTTGTAGCATTAGCAAGATACATAAGTGCACCACTGAGATAGGGTGTTTCACCACCAAAGAGTTCCTTACCTTTCCTGAAGGTCGGAACGGGTCCTTATTCACTTAACAATCATTAGTGTACTTAATGGAAGCGCTTTATCCATGTAAAAGTATTTTAAGAACCTTTATGTATAGGCAGATTGATGGATAAAGATCCCGTCTGCTAAATGTTCAATTTGCAGACCAAGACAAAGTTTTGTCTTTCCAAGATCTTTCATCTCAAATTCTTTCTTAAGATATTCAATTGCCTTTTGGATCTCTTCTAGAGTTCCAACAATATTTATGCCATCAACATAAATAACAAGTATAACAAATTCTGATATCATTTTCTTTATAAAAATACATGAAAAAATAACATCATTTATGTAACCTTCTTTCAGCAAATATTCACTAAGGCGATTATACCACATGCGCCCAGATTGCTTTAAATCGTACAAAGATTTTTGTTATCTGATTGAAACATTTTCCGAGATCTTGAATTTACTTCAGGAATTTTAAATCCGTCATGGATTTTCAAATAAATTTCATTATCAAGTGAACCGTACGGATAAGCTGTAACTACATCCATTAGATGTATTTCAAGCCTTTCATATAGGGCTAAACTGATGAGATATCGAAGTGTTATGGCATCCATAGCATGTGAATATGTTTCATCAAAATCGAATCCAAGTCGTTGTAAGAATCCTTGTGCGACAAGGCGAGCTTTGTATCTTTCAATTTCATTATGATCATTCCTGCACAAAACCCCATTTATGGCAACTGGTTTTATACCAGCAGGTGTTTGGACTACTGGCACAAAGACCTCTTGATGTGTGGCTATAATTCATGGTTTAAAGCATTATGTGTCGTAATAATAAAAATACACGTCTTATGTGCATAATGAAGTCTATTTCATGTGTAGGTGAATTGGAGATGGAAGCCGAGCTAACTGGATGCATAAACGTCAAAAATATGCTCAAGAGTCAAAAAGGAGTGAACCTGGCTATACCCGGGCATTTGAGCTGTAAAGCCTGGTCATACAAGGCTTTAGCCGGGCATTTGGGCTATAAAGTGTGGTATGACCAGGTGTTTGGGGGGCGTTTGACCCATAACGCCAGACCTGGCCAGGCGTTAGTCAGGCGTTTGGCATGTAACGCCTGGTCCCTAATCCGGCTCAGTCCGAGTTTTGAAGGTTTTAAGTATTTTCCGGTTTGACTAGAAGTACCTTACACGTATAGGGTTTGTCCCAAAACATATAAATAGACCCAAAAACACAATTTTGAAGGAAGGGATGCCATTTTGGGGAGAAGATACACACGGGATCATTAGGACGCGAAGGATTTCTCAGTTTTGTTCATCTTATTCTAGTATTTTCAATTTATGCAATTGTTTGATTATAACATGAGTGGCTAAACACCCATTGTTCTGGGATTGTGGTTTATCCATGAATATTGTTATTCGACATTAATTTAACCTTGATTATAGTTCACTCAATATATGGTTGTTTCTTCAATTCTGTGTTTAATTGCTTAATTGTTTGGCCAGCAATTTGGTTCTATATACTATCTATGTTATGCTTGTGAATGCCGTATATAGATTAGAGAAGAATTGAAGAGAGCACGATCTTAACCCTTCAGGGGAGCGGATTTGTGGTTAGAATAGGAATATACCTAGTCACCGTGCTTAATTAAAGATCGTAATCTTAGTACGTTCTAATAGATTAATTTTATAGGAATATAGGCCTTAATCTATTGAGAATATACGAGTAGTGCTTCGGGAGAAGGCTATGAGAGCGTTTATCGATTAATTAGAAACCATGAGTGAATTATATGAAGGGGATAGTTAATTAGAATGCAATACGAGTGGTGAATTGATCACAACCCTGGAATATTTGCCTCTACTGAATACAAAACAATACTTTCGTACTTGATAATTAGTTATTCCATAGATTCGTAGTATAAATTAGTTACATTCTTGGATTTTATTTTGGCTTGATTAAATAACAATTAGAGTGATTCAGCAAGTAGTTTACGCAAGTCACCGTGGGTTCGACATTCGATTTAACATTATATTACTTGCTACAACCACGTATACTTGCGTGGGCGTTTGGGACCAACAAGTTTTTGGCATCGTTGTCGGGGACTTGAATATAGACTACTTTCTAGTTACTTGCTTTAATTGTTTATTTCATT
>ML330141.1:0-30478 GCA_005239505.1 Nicotiana paniculata | reverse complement strand
ACATGCATCGCCCGTTCTACAATGGAATCTGAATTCATAGCTTTAGATAAGGCCGGTGAAGAACTGAATGGCTCCGGAATTTCTTGGAAGATATTCCATTTTGGCCCAAAACTTTGACACCTATTTGTATACATTGTGATAGTCAAGCGGCAATAGGAAGGGCAGGGAGCGTTATGTATAACGGAAAATCTCGTCATATACGACGAAGACATAATACTGTTAGACAACTACTCTCTAGTGGTGCTATCATAATTGACTACTTAAAGTCAAGAGATAACGTGTCGGATCANGCAAGATATGACCAGATAGTGTGTCTTTAGGATTACATGTTTAGGAATCACCTATGTGAGTGTGAAGTGTAAGCCACTTCAAGGGGAATGAAAGTAAAGGCCCATTCTCTAAGCACTCATGAAACCAGGCGGTGTTCATGACTGAAACGAACACAACCGTGAGAACCATAGATGGTTAAGGATTGATTATGTGACTTATGTTGTCTAGGTATACAACAAAGCTCGACGATTCAAAGATATCAAATCTACCGATTGACCGAGTATATCTGATATAAGTTCACCACGGAAAGTTCAAAGGGAAACTTACTTATCCAAATGCAATTAATTCTTGCAGTAAAACACACACACGTCCGTGCATTCCTTTATTTTATAGTCATTCCCCATTCATGTGGGGTATTATTGATCTTTAAGCTTAGTGTAGCTTAATTTTAAGCTTAGTCTAGCTTAATTTTAAGCTTGGAGTAGTTTCAAGAGAGTGAATGAAAAATGGTGGGAAAAGAAATGGAGGGAAGTGAAATTTTGAACTAGTGCACTTTGTCCCTCATTGGAAGAAGGAAGAAAAATCTATGTGTATATATAGAAATGCTCTTCTTCTAACTCTTAAAGAGTTGAGAAGAAGGCAAGCCTCGCGCCATCGTCGTCGTCGTCGCTCGGCTTGGCTTCGGCTTCGGATTTGGTTAAAGATTGATTGATTAATCTTTTTGGATAAAATTCTTTTCAGATTATTTAATTAATTAATTTATGGAAAAGTTTCGAATCCGGAATGACCCGCGACCCGGTCCATCGTCGTCGCCTCTCGCTCGCTCGGCTCGGCTTCGGATTCGGATTTGGTCAAAGATTCATTGATTAATCTTTTTGGATAAAATTATTTTTAAATTATTTAATTAATTAATTTATGGAAAAGTTTTGAATCCGGAATGACCCGCGACCCGGTCCGGTCCGACCCATTTTCTTTCCCGAATTATTTTAAATCCGTTTTTAAATTTCCCACAATATTCATACCTATTCAAAACAGCTATGGTTGTTCTGAAAGGATTCACACCTGTTCCAACAGCTATGGCTGTTCTGAAAGGTTGCAAAACCTTTTCAGAAACAGTACGAAATTGGCTATAAATATACCTTGAATCCCAGAATTTTTACTTACTAAATTTTCTGATCTTCTTATTCTGCACAAAATATTCCAGTGTGTTTTACAGCCTTCGAGTGGTTCGCTGTTCACCGGAGTTTTTGGTACCAATACGCTGGTGAGTTAAATCGTTCTATCCTGGGAGGATATATTCCAATACCTCGGGTGTCACACCCCTTTTTCTACCCCCAAAAAAGATGATGTGTTATGCGTATTATGGATTGTTGTGGGTTAAAGGGTTTTTCCAATTGAAGTGACAATTTTGAAATAGGGCTTATTTTATTGTTCAGAGTCGCCACTTGGAATTTATTTTTTCCGGTGTTTCAAGTCACCTTTTATTTGAATCCCTATTCAAAGGAAGATTTGACTCTTTTATTATTGATCTGCGAAAACAAAGTTCGGGTAAGGAATTCTGTTGAATGGGGAGAAGGTGTAAGGCATTCCCCGAGTCTCGTGGTTCTAGCACGGTCACTTTGTGACTTAAACTTGGCTTAAATTAATTCTGGACAAATTGATATTTATAGTTTTGGTGTTTTACTTGTCCACTTTTACTTTTTGATTATTAGATCTATCAAGGAAAATAATTCATAATCACGCTACGCAAGCGAATGCATGATCGAATAACAAAATTAATTAACTTATCATAATTGCGCCTCGCAAGCGAATTTGAAATCACGACAATCAATTATTTTTAGTACTTTTGAGAAATTACTACATTTAAGAAAATTATTTTTTGAAAATTATTAAAAGTCAATTATCGCGCTATGCAAGCGAATCCGCGATTCTAGTAAAAGAATTAATTAAATTAGAAGTTAATTAAAGCTAGTAAAAATAAGATGAGATTATTGAATTAAAATATTAAAAGTTAATATCACGCTACGTAAGCGAGTCTGTGAATAAAAAGTTAAAATGCACCTACTAGTTGCCTAGCGTTTAGATTAATTATTAAGGAGATTAAGTTGTAAAATTATTTTGAACTTTAAAATTAATTAAACTAGAAGTTAATTAAAGCTAGTAAAAATGGTATGAGAATATTGAATCAAAATATTAAAAGTTAATATCACGCTACGCAAGTGAGTCCGTGAATAAAATGTTAAAAAGCACCTACTAGTCGCTTAGTGTTTAGATTAATAAAGAAAGTGCTTAAACTTTTTTTTTTCGTTACTTATTCGACCAAAGAAAGGAACAAATATGACATTATTAAAATTATTTTTTAACTAATGCAAGACATTAAACCCGGGTAAACTTATGCTAAACTTTTATAATTTTGGGCCACTTATTTAACTTAACAAAAAAAACAAACTATTACTTTTTAAGAAAAAACCCGCTTAGTTTTTGGGCCTACAGATATTATCTTATTTTCCCATGTTGCTTAAAATCCTCAATGACCAACACAACACAAATGACAAGTATTCTTCTAATTCCAAATTGCTCATCATGTTGATGTCCAAACTAAAATCGTTTTTCATAAAATAAAATCACATGCTAATTATTATCTTAGCTCTTTCATCTCCTTAATCAACTTATTTCTTAAGGACTAATATAATATTTTCACTCACTTACACTAACATGGCAATAATCAGACTACAAACTCATTAGTAACATAAACACCTTAAGCATTTGAATCCATTTTTATAATTACAATCACCACTCAATATAAAAAAAAACTAAACGAACGGTAATACTTTAATGCTAAAGAGACTAACCATATTACAAAATTATATTGACTATGATTTAAAGCATCAAAACGTTTGAAGCTAGAAGTCTTTCCTAGATAACTATACATGAGCCTTGAAAGTAACTCACATAAATATCCTAAACTAAACAAATATGGTTAAAAATGAGGTCTTTAATCTTTTCCTTAAACTAAGTAAAACTTAACAAAATGTTATTTGAGTTGTATATGTAAAGAAAAATGGAAGATCAACCAAATATTACAAATGTACATGCTGAAATATGACTGAGAATAAAATGCTGAACATTCATACATCAAACATATCCATAGAGCTGAAAAAGAGTCATATCCTCATCCGTTGAATATAAAAATCTGCATTGCAAAGTTTAAGAAAATACCTGATTTGTAGAAAATAAATACAGCAGTGAAGAAATGAAGCTCGGTAGAGAAAAAAACAGCAGCAAACACAGCAAAAAAAAGCAGCAGTTTCGTGTTTAAAAAGCCCGAAAACCTTGGAGAAGAAACCTAGAACCAACTCTAAATAAGACTTGTACTTTTCTAAAGGTTTGCACTCTAAAATTTGCTCACAAAGCTCACCATTTCAGCTTGCTAAAGGGTGCTTTAGTTGCTGATTTTTTCTCTCTAAGATGTCTTCTTTTTTAGAGTCCAAGATATGTCTATAGTGTGGAAAGACCTCCTCTTTATATAGGAGAAAAATGACATTTGGGACAGATTTGTTTTTGGCCAAAAATCTATCCAAAATGATAGATTTTTCACCAAAAATCTGTCCAAAACCAGATTTTTGTTCAATGAATAATTTTTCTTACCAATTGTGGACAGAATTTTTGAGCATTGTACTCCAAAACAGTCCTCAAACAGTAAAAGCAACCAAATGAAGGTCCTACACTCAAGTATCTTCTACTACCCTCACAAACCAACACCAAACTAAATTATTGCTCCAAACTAGAAAGTGCAAAATCAGATAATCTAGACTTGAACCATTAAACTAACAAAGAAACTAATGACTACAAACAAACAAAATATGTAGTTAAGGCCTTAAACTAATTAGCTTAAACATAGACAAACTAGAGATGATAAACATGAAATTGGAACTTAACAACTAAGGCAACATAGAATACATGTTGATAATGAAACAACTATCGAGTTGACTGAGACACGAAATCAAAAATGAGACTAAACACGAAGTAACGACCACTAACAGATTTCAAACTAGGGCAAAACACCAAAATTAATTGCGAAACCAGAAAATCAGCGAGCTTCGCCCATTACAAATAGTTAATCGGATTTCACAAGCGATTAACAAAACCGATTTACTAAATAAAACATAATGACTGAGTAAAACGACTAACTAATACGCGATTCAAAGGTATTAAGCAACGACTAACATGGATGATCAATGAAACTAACACGAATCAACTATCACAGATTAACTATAACAGAAATATAAACAAACGACAAGAAAACAGAAAATTTAAAACATGGAGGAAAGCATTAAGACTCGAGTTTACCCAATTTGAGTGTCCGAAAAATGGTGGCGCAGTGGCTATTAGGCAGCGAGACATAGCGGGACAGTGGTACAGCTCGAGCAAGCTTCTATTGTTGATTCTCATCGAAACGACTAGTTTCGATGAAAATCGACAACAAAAACTTGCCCGAGGCCAATATGATGGGAGAGATGAGAGGCAGTGGCAGTGGGTGGCGGCAGTGGGGGGTCGGCAGTGAGCAGCGGCGGCGTGGTCGCCGAAATTCCATCGCCGGATTTTCGGGGTGAAATTGACATCAATAGGTAGGTCTTGAAGAGCTCTATCCAGTGACGTAGGTATTGTAGTGTGGGGAGATCCACAACTTCATGAATTTGGGAGAAAAGGGGCGGCAAGGGTTTCGTATTTTCCTATATTCGTGGAGATTGGTAAGGATTCCGAGGATTTAGCTTGGAAATATGGAAAGAGCGAGGAGGAGACGAGGAGATGGTGAAATTTTGGGGTCGTTTGGAGGCTGGCCGCTGCCGGTGGGCGATTTCCTGCGGGGGCAGTAGGCGGCGGCGGCAGAGATAGGGAGAGGGAGAAGAGAGAGTGAAGATTAGGGTTTGGGTTGGGTGTAAATGAGGCCCAAAAAATCTGATTTTGGGTCTTATATACTAAATGGGGAATTGAATCAAGGCCATTGGATCAAGAATAAGGAAGGGCTCAGATTGAGTCTTGGTTTCACTTGATGAAACGACGTAGTTTCATCTTGGTTTCACTTGATGAAACGACGTAGTTTCGTCATGAAACTACGCCGTTTTGAACCAAGGCTTGGCCAACCCTCAATTGGACTGGGTATGGACGAATTGTGCTCAAGTTTTGGGCCACTTTGGCTCAACTTTAACTATAAAATACAATAGCCCAAACTCTTAACCCCCTAATCATTTTATTTAGTCCTAAAGAAGGCATACAAGTAAAAGAAAAATCTTTTTGGTTTTATATAATTTAAAGATACAAAAATAAAATATACAAATGAAAGATAAAAAATATTTTTGGTATTTTTAATGAAGGAATGCAAATAAAAATGCACAAAAAATTTAAATACTAGTATTAAAAGCATGCAAAAATTAGGTATTCACATCGGGTACTTGAGGAGAATAATTTCCTTAAGGACACACTGTGTATCAGTGGGCTCGGTTTATTCTTATATTATTTTTCATAGAAAAAACTAAGGACGTCTGGACTAGCGCGCCCGCGTTCAGCACGCGCTAGTGGTCACGCTAGTCAGGTTTCTTACTGTCCCTGGTATATTCCACTAGCGGCCATGCTAATCCCGCGCTAGTGAGGTTTCTTACTGTCTCTGTATTTTTCAGAAATTATTATTATTTTATTTTACAGCAATACAGATTAATAACATTAGTTGTTCATGATGAACGAATCAAATTCCTTTTAATGTTAAGATCAAGATTAGAGAAAGAAGTTAAATTCCGTTCTAACAATATATATCCTATAGCAAATGCAAAACTTATGTAAATGCACTTAATTCTATCACCTCTTGCTCATCTAAAAATTTTAATGAATTTTAGTTATTTACAGCTTCAAGAAAATGACTGTATTCTTTTGAAGGGTAAGTAATGAATGCCAATTTGCACTCTGATAAGATAAGAAATCAATCAACCTTAGGAATTGGCAGACTTATCATATTTAATTTCATTCATTGCTGATGGGAAAGCCAACTAGTGAAGTATGGTACGCATCACCCCAATCTAATTGCTCTTTACGACTTTACCTCTACTCCCTTCTCGAGTCCATTACGCAAATATCACTAAACTATCAAAAACTTATTGTCCATTAATCGACAAGAAAGAAACAAAAAATTGTGAAGCACTTCATACCAGGAATTTTCCATCCCATAACTTGTATAAACATGTCAAACAGGAGAAAGAAAAGAAAAAAAGTTCGATTATATTCGAATTCACGCCGGGTAGAGTCTCGTTCGGGAGTAGCGCTCTCTTTAGATGTGGTGCAACAGATAGGACTGCTATTCCTTTAATCAGAGATATCGAGTTCGAGTCTTGATGTATGAAAAAATACTTGATGGCTATATATGCAATTACTATAATGGATTTCAATGTCTTTCGAGCACTTATAATTTTAACGAAGAAAACTAGTCGAATTGCTTCTCAAACGCAGTAAAAAATTCATTAAAACTCCTTGTTAATTAAGTCACTAGTTGAAAACATTCCTGGACTTAGCCATTAAATACCCTGTGAAGTGGACAGTTGACATTTATGATCCCTCTATATATATAATGACTAGCTCACTAGCATTCAAAAAGAACCACTCATATATAAATTTTTGTTTTATATTTTATAGAGTATATATTTATTATTCCCATAATATAGGCGTATATAGAATGACTAACTTATTATTTTACTTAGTAAATTAACCAAAATGCTCAACAAAATTATAAAGAAATTCAAATCTTACGTTCTTGCATTATTTTTAATTATTATGCTATTAGAAATCATGAATTCCGCCACGGAGAGGCTTCCTCAAACAAAAAAAAAAGGGGGAAAATCACTGCTTTGTCGACCCATTTAATAAGTAACTGAATGGTCCTTCAAAAAAATATGATGGAGTAAATAAGTATTAAGTATTTGGCAAAAAAAAGTTTCCTATAGGTAATTGAATAGGAAAAGGAAAGAAATTAACCGCTTGTTTGAATGGTTGTTGTGTATTATTTTGTAATGTATCCAATAATATTTTATTGTATTGTTTTGATGTATACAATATTTAGATAGATTGTACCAACAATATGAAAAATAAACTTGCAATATTTTATAAGGAAAAAGTAAGGTAGGAGGTAATATTATTATATAGAAAGGTAAGGTAAAGGATAAAATAAAATTATTTAATAATAAAAGAGGGTAAGATAAGAGAAAAAGATAAGGAAACAACGCGACCACATCAAATTCGTCGTTCCATAAAGTGATATTTTTGTCATTACGTAACGACGACTTTAAACGATACAATACAATAATATTTAAGTAACAATTAAAACAAACATTATATTTAACATAACAATACGATATAATACGGTACAACACGTAATGACCATCCAAACAAGGTGTAAAAAGTCTTGAATGAGGTTGGTGAAAGAGATGTGAGAAAATCCCAGAGCCCACAAGGAAGGCAGAGATTGAACACCATTTGGCGAACCTGAACTGAGCTTAGGTGTTAGTGATAAGCTTAATTAATCAGTGGTCACGACTCACACCTTGGCAATGTGTACAAAATTGGGATGTTTACCTAAATAGTCGGTCCAGTCATTTGTTTACTTTTTTGTTTAGCTGATATGCTTAATTTATACACATATTATATATGGATGGCATATATATTATATATTCGGTGATTATTTTAGTTTGAGCGACTGAATGAGCAATTATTTAGGTTAATTTTTCTTCAAAAAAATTCGTGTTCATACCATAGGGCCTAGACTGTCTTAGGAGGCTATTTGTTATAGCATTCTGAAGAGGAGGGAAAAATTATATTGTATAGCTGCTGTAAAAATAATAGTTAAAAAAATATATTAAATTTATATACATATTGTATGTTATATACAAATTTTATATACTTTTTCGATTACCAAATAAAAATAGTTTATGAGGCCGGCTAAAAGTGCACATTAAGCGGCCCAAGGCCCAAGGTCAAATATGGCTCTTGGATTAAGTTTTGGTTTATTTTAGGAAATTTATGTATTTTTTAGAAAAGTTTTGTTTTATGTCAAACTATCTTCACAATGTTGACTCATGATCGTCACTTATAGTCGGCAATAGATCTAATTAATCGAAATGCAACAGTTCAAGGAGTTTCTTTGCTATTATTAACAAACATTAGGACTCATCTGGTTTGAAAGAGTGAATGAAATAATCAAATTATAGGATTTGATATTGATTTATTGAATATTTGTATTACATTTTGAATCACTTACAATTAAACTCCTTATAATTTAAAAGTGAACAAATTTCATGAGAATTATAACTCTTGCGGTCTTGATGCTTCAAGAATGAACATTTCCTTTTTACATATATTTTGTAATATTCATATACTGTCAAACTACTCTACAACAGTCTTATTTATTCCAGATTTTTTGACTATTATAGCAAAATACTGTTATAAAGAACATATATTATATAACATACAAATTGGTTTCATAAGAGATTTGGCTTTTACACTGAATGACAATTATATAATGATACTGTTATAAAGAGGTTTGATTGTATAAGCAAAATACCTTGAAATCCTTAATTTATAAAGTTCATTACTACAATGCAAATACTAATACAAAAGTAACTTTCTTTCCCTCCCCTCGACGATTCTCCTTATAATCTATGATGCCATATTTTTTCAATCTAATAAAAAGTTGTTCTGCTCGTAGAAGTTTACATATACATCAATTTTTTTATATGATAAATAGATATAAAGAGAGAAGCGATATTTTAGAGAAAGACTTGGTATGGTTGAGTTGGTTCGACCAAGAAAGGCATATTCAAAGTTGATCGGGCCATAAAAATGCACCCATAGCAAATGTTCTTTTCTCTTCCAAAGTCCCATTAAAATTCAAGAAACCATATTGCTTGAGAAGAATGTCCAATTTCCATTCTTCCATCTTCTCGTAATCTCCCTTCTTGTAACGTGGATAATGAAGTGGCATCTGAAATCCTTCTGACAATGAAGATGATGAAGCACAATTTTCACCATAATCATCTTCTTTTTTCATCTTAATCTTTTGTATTTTCTCAGTTTCTTGACTTGAAATTTGGTTCCCATATCCTAAAACTATAGTGCATGCAGATTGGAAAAATCGGCTCAAAGTGGCCATTTTTTTAAATCTTGAGCATATGGAATGATCATGGTTGAGATTAAATAGACGAAAGTATCATTAATTTAAGCAATAAATTCCAGGATATATTATTTGGGAACAATTAGAATCCCGTACGATACTCAAATGGAAAAAAAAAGGCTATATTATGCTATTTGGAATTATTAATATTGTTACCTGGCACATATCAATGATTCATTATTAAGGACATTTTATTATAGAAAATTGTTATCAGTCACTTTCAATAGAAGAAATGACTACGGTATTAAATTCTATTTCATTGTGTAATGTTTGAAACAGATTCAATGATTGTTATACCTAGTTGGGTACTTAAATAACAAGTTAGAGTAACAAAATTAATATTGATTGATTGAGTGTTGTTAGTTCATGCTAGTTTAAAGAAACATGATAAGAAACTTGTTGATTAATTATTAATTTCATTTTCAAATACTTTCTCGGATCAATAATAGAGGTGAAGAAAGAAATTCAAAAGGCCAGCTAAGCTAAAAGATAATATAATACGAAAAATGCTTCATTCCTTAAGCTGAGATTGCTTTATTTCTTAATTACTCCATTATCGATACTCCCTCCGTCCTGTATTTCATACCTCGAGATTCAAACTATATAGAATTTGACCAACATTTTAAATTATATTTTTTGTTATATTGACATGAAAAGAAATGCAACGTGTAGTACTTTTCATATCATTTTTAAATATACAACAACAAACCAGTGTAACCTCATAAGTGAAGTCTGAAATGATAGTGTTTATGCAGACCTACTCTTATCTTATAAAAATAGAGAGAGATTTTTTTCTATATATTTTAATTTTAATATTAAAATATTAAGTTTATCTAATCCAATTTAGTTACTAGACCTGTTGGGTTAGCTGCTGCCTCCATTTTCCAAACTAGCTGTGACTATGGTGACCATCTTTCATTTCACTGCCTGCATCCTTCATATATGTATAAATGGATTATATAAATGCATTGAATTAATTCTTTCACCTTGGCTCATCCAAAAATTTAATGGATTCTAGTTATTTACAGCTTCAATTGTCACTATCTTTTCCATTTCATCCATGATGATAAATATGGAGTACTTTATATGTTGGGTGCGAAGAAAATGACTGCAGTTTTCTTTGAAATGAATGCCGGTTTGCACTTTGATAAGATAAGAAATCAATCAACCTTAGGAATTGGCAGTCTTATCGTATTTAATTTTATTCATTGCTGATGGGAAAGCCAACTAGTGAAGTATCGTGCGATTCTTGATAAAAAACATCCTATCCTCGATGAGTTTGAAGTAGTAAAAAATTAGCCAGACAAAGCAAAGGTCCTCCAAGTATAACAACGCGTATAAATTAGGTAACATCATCTCCACTAGGAATCAGAATTGGTTGAACACAAAAATAAAGTTGTCCAAACATTGAAACCAAGCTTGGAAGAAAAGATTCTGTCACGATCCAAATTCCATATAAGATCGTGATGACACCCAACACTGCTGTCAGGCAAGTTAACATTAATCAATTGGTAGGTCCTCATTTATTTTACCAAAACATTTTCACCATTTACTTATCTTAAATTTAACACATTTGATAATAATGAATAGTTTAGGCAATTTAAAGCTGAAATGACCAAATGAAGTCATAATTAAGTAACTACTTTCCAAAAGAATAGTCTACTAAGGTGTGTGTCAAGGACCTAGTGTCACAAGTATGTGGGACTTGTGGGCATCTAGTAGAATATGCAAAAGAAAGACTGCCCTACTGTCTGAAATAGATAGACAGGTACAAGCAAAAGAAAACTACGGTATGCTGCTGAACGGCAAGAATGGGCAGCTCACCGTAAGTCCTCGTCTAAATAAAAAATGTGCTCCCGACGGATAACTAGATGCACCTGCCTCATATCTTGTACAATTAAGTACAGAAGCATAGTATGAGTACATAAACAATAAGTACCCAGTAAGTATCTAGTCTAACCTCGAAGAAGTAGTGACGAGGGGTCGATTTTGACACATATTAGGGCCAACAATATAATGAAGTAAGAATTTCAAATAAACACAACATGAGGAAATAATAAACACTAAGAATGCGGAATAACTGAACGACTTTATCATCAAAATGGAAGGATCCGAAGACTTCCTTTCTTTACAAACATTCACCATATAGTAAATCTACACCAGTTAAATAAAGAACTTCCAATACTTTTATAATACATACCCCGAGGATGTTCGGTCCGAACCAACATAAAATTAAAAAATGTGCATTGTCGAGGGTCGAACGACGCGAACCATAGATGCATCTATTACCCCGCTCGCGAATCATTCATGCGATGCGGTTTAAATATATAAGTAAAAGATTACCTCGCTCGCGAATCATACTTGCGACACGGTTAAAAATAGATTTTTCTCAGAATACTTTAGTATTCCTCCATCCTTTTCAAAATACGAAGTTCAAATGGAAACCTTCAAGGTCCCTACGTTTATAGCAAGTTCAATTTCCTCCCATAAAGTTTAACAACAACTAAATTCCGCTACTTTAGAAGGCAAACCATAACATAGAGTAACAACTATATTAACACAACATGATGTAGGTCTAAACTACCCGGACATTTGCAAGATTAGTAGCTATGTACGGACTCTCGTCACCTAGTGCGTACATAGCCCCCACATATAATCATACATCAATTAAATTCACCTATGAAAAAAATTCCCTCTTACAAGGTTAAAATAGAGACTTACCTTGTTCCAAGGCTTACTTCCAAACTCAAGAATGCGTCCAAACCCTCAAACCAGAGCCAACTGATCCAAAACTATTCAAATAGGGTAAAAACTAGTCAATGTAGGCTCCAAAAATCACACTTTCACTATTAGAGTGTTTTCTCATCCCAAATTACAAGATTCCTGAAATCCACTCCCAGGCCCATGTTCCCAGATTATGGAAATTTTTTAAGAGAATCGTTACCCAAAACTTTAGGATCAAGAATATGTGATTTACCAGATTCCATATCAAATTTCGTGGTAAAACTCCATTTTTATCAAACCCCTAGGTTTTCATCTAAACTCTTGATTTTCACTAATCCTTGTATATTAATCTACCCATAATCTATGTATTTAACTCATGTTATATAGAAATTACTTACCTCAAAGTGCTAGGTGAAAGCCTCCTTCCAAAAGCTCTGAACATCACTTAAGTATAGAAGTGAAATGAAATAAATGACCTAAGTCCCGTTTTTAAAAGCTGTGTCCAGTCTTCTGATGTCGCATTTGCGACATCAGTTTCGCAAATGCGAAGTCACAAATGTGACAATATCATCGCAAATGTGAACTTAGGCTCTCTTCTGCTGGGTTCGCAAATGCGAACAACATGTCGCAAATGTGATTGCTGACCATCTCAGGCTTCTTCGATTTTGCAAAGCCTTCATCACAAATGCGAGTTCGCAAACGCGAACAAATCCTCGCATTTGCGAGGCCTGAAACAGCAGCCCAAAACACCAGAAAAACTGGAGTGTTTTCACTCCTAACGCACGTCCGAAACTCACCCGAGCCTTCGGAGCTCCACTCCGAATACTCACACAAGTCCAACAACACTATATCAACTTACTCGCGCGATCAGAACACCGAAATAACATCAAAAACTAAGAATTATACCCTAAAACCATTTGAATCAACCTTATGAACTTTAAGTTCTTCAATCTACTTCCAACGTGCCGAAACGTACTTATACCACTCGGATTGATACCAAATTTTGCGTGCGAGTCTTAAATGACATTACAGAACTATTCCCGATTTTGAAATTCCGTTTGGACCTCGATATCACCAAAACATGTTCCAACCCAAAATTATAAAACTTCAAGAATCCATTTTTCACTATTTGGTGCAGAAACGCTCCCAGGTCATCCGAAACTCGTTCCGAACATACGCCCAAGTCTGAAATCATCATACGAACCTACTGGAACCGTCAAATCTCGATTCCGATGTCGTTTTCTCAAAATATTGACCGAAGTCAAACTTGGCCTTCTAATCCAACCTTAAGGAACCAAGTGTTACGATTCCAACCCAAACCCTTCCAAATTCCGAACCAACCATTCCCGCAAGTCATAAATCAATAAAAGCAAGTACGGAAAGTTAGAGGGTACACAGATTAAAGAAAATGAGTTTCGTTGAAAGTGGTCAATTTGGAATAAAAACGGGTCGAGCGATAATACCCGATAACTATGAACTAGTACCTTGCAAGGTACCATATGGCCACGGTAGTATAATATATAATGTATATATAAATTATATTAAGATAAATAAAATTTTAAATAATTTGGGGTAATTTTTAATTTTTCGGGGTAACGGGACATTACCCGATTAACTAATAAGTGGATAAAATTTAATTAACTAATATCCCACCCCCACCCCACATGGCAAGAAGCCACAAAGTTTGAAATGGCTAAGTAGTCACTTGTCTAAGTGTCTAATGTGTAATAATTAAAGTAATAACTCAAGTCTTGATAAGATTTCTATATTTTATCCATAACCTTTAGCAAGAATGCCTTGAAAAGGCTTCAAAAAAAGAGACCAAGATCTGCCTTTGGCATTTAAAAATCCAAGAACGTTAAACAAGCAGATGTATTTTCAATTCAATAACCCAAGCTTCATTTGAAGAAATTCTATCTAAACAATTCAACCCCTTAGACAAGAAAATTTCGATGGAAATTTCAAAAAGGATCCACCACAATTTAGTTCAAAATTTCAAGAGGATCAGTCAGAATTTCGTCCATATTTCACGGAAGCAGAAGCTTCATTCCATTCAAATAATTCCAGGAACAGGTATGTTAAGGCTATCCTTTTTTTCTTTCGGCATGATCCATGCGATATGAACGAAACGTGCAAATGCACAAATTCCATAAATGACTCTATTCATAAAAGTATTAGAGATATCTATGTTCTTGAATTTCCATATGTCATACTATTTTATCATCTGTTTATGGGTCTCAGAGAAATATGAAAGTTGAAAAGAGTTTACTTTATGATATTACTCAAAGGCAAAATGGTCTTATAAAGCTCCGAAAGATTTTATTAACGTACTTTTCATGCATTGCATTCATGTGTTTGACCCATGACCAGATGGCGTTATATACGCGTATATATGTAAATATATATATGGGATATGGGAAAAGGTTACGGCATTATATACGCACCACCACCTGATCAGCTGGTATATGATGATGATGTTGCCCACAGTGGCTGAAATATGATTCAAACATCGTTATATACGCGTATATATGATTCAAATGATATTATATACGCATATATATGTATGTATATGTATATGGGATATGGGAAAGGTTATGGCATTATATACGCACCACCACCTGGTCAGCTGGTATACGATGATGATTTTGCCCACAGTGGCTGATATGAGATGATGGGATGCCCTCAGAGGCTGATGATGTTATGAAACATGTACCTATGCACGACATGATATACATACGCATATGTATGATGCTAAAAATAATTTATGAGTTACAAAGTTATCCAGGCTTACAGGTTGATTCATGTACTCTATATTTCTTCTATGTCTCTTATGTACTTATTTATGTGCCTTACATAATCGGTACGTTATTCGTACTGACGTCCATTTTGTCTGGGGACGCTGCGTTTCATGCCCGCAGGTCCCGATAGACAGGTCGAGAGCCATCCAAGTAGGTTATCAGCTCAGCGGAAGATGTTGGTGCGCTCCATTTGCTTCGGAGTCGCTTGTTTGGTTAGTATGATTTAAATGTGTATTGTTTGGTAGGGCGGGAATCTGTCCCGACCTTTACAACATTTGTGTACTCTTAGAGGCTTGTAGACATATGTCATGTATGTGAAAGATTGTACGGCGTTGTCGGCCTATGTTTTGAGTTTATAAATGATTATGTTGGCCTATTAGGATCGTATGTCATGTGTATATGATGATGTAATAAGAAAGATACGTTACGTTGGTGCTCGATTGGGTAAGGTACCGGGTGCCCGTCGCGGCCCATCGGTTTGGGTCGTGACAGAAATACAGTGCCCCCAGGCAAAAAGGATGTTAGTACAAATAATGTACCGAGTATGTAAGGAATGAAAATGAGTAAATAAAAGACATGAGAGAAACATGGAGTAAAAGACTCAAGAATCATTTCATATTTATAATGTCATGCATATGCGTATAAATGTCATACCATGCATAGGTATATGCATACGTAACATCATCAAGCCTCTAAGGGCATCCCATCATATTATCTCGGTCACTATGGGCAAATCATCACACTAGATGATCAAGTGGTGGTGCGTATATAACGCCGTAACCTTTTTCCATATCCCATATACATATAATATACGCGTATATAACGGTATCTGGTCACGGGTCAATGTAGATGTATAAATAATATGCATAATGAAGCAAGTCTGTAAGATCTTTCACAAGATCAATATGCCTTCGATTAATATCATGAAATAATCGATGAACATAAGATGTAATAATAAGACACGTGAGAATTCAAGAACATAGGCACCTCTAATACTTCTATGAATAGAGTCATTTATGAAAGTTGTGCATTTACTCGTTTCGTTTGTATTGTATGGATCGTGCCAAAAGGAAAGAAAGGATATTCTTAACATATCTGAGCCGATTCTATTGACAATCCCTCTAACACACGTTAATTGCGACAAAACACATAACAACGGATCGATGTAGGAAAAAATCCGTATGATCATCTTGAGAAAGGTTATACCTGGCTTCCTTAGAATTGCAAAATCCCGCCGCCAAGAAGTCTCGTATGAATTTGTTGAAGTAACTCACTTTCCCATGTAAATTAGATGTAAGCATCTCTCCAGCAAATCATGTTGCTATGTAGACTAGATATAAGCATCACTCCTTATGATTTTGAGAAGTCTTTTACCGTAGTGGGTTTGGACCCCACTTAGCTGATGACTTAGCCAAGAATTTTTCTAAATGTTCCACCTTATTTTGTGAGTAAAGAGTCGCTTAATTAGTCTTAGCTTGCTGCCACGTTGGGGATGATGTCCCCCTTAAGCTTTATCCACAAATTTATTTACATGTTAATCTTCCACTTAAAAATCCATAATTAATCAATTATCCACATAATTAAGAATTATCTCAAATTACTTAAAATACTACTTACTTTTAACATACTTTATACATCTTATTATCATGGTCATGTGATACCTTGTATGAAACTATTTTATAAATAGCGGGTATTATAGCTTGGACCGTATACAACCTTCAACGAAACTCTTTTTCTTTGATGCGTTTACCCTCTAACCTTCACGGCACTTACTTATCGCATATTATAAATAGCATAGATTCTTATTACCTCAAAAATAATCTCATTCCCGAGTATACATCGATTAACTTATGACCAAACTTTAACGTACGAAATGCGAGATGTAACATATTAATTAGCCAATCATGGAATTTCTTACTGTATTTAAGTAAAACTCCTCTACTATATAAAGGGGTTTTTAATCATTTGTAAAGCATCATATTCATAGCAATATGTTATTCTTTAAGCTCTCAATACGTTCGAGGGCGACCTGTCTCGAGGGCCAAAGTTGCATATCTCATTTGGTTTTGCTTTATTCTTCTTTACTGTCAATTTTAATATCAATTTAAATATTTTTTCAATTTGTGCCAAGCAAAATCACGTATCCTTAAAACCACATACAAATTTAATTATTACCATTTTTAGGGTAAATAATTTTAAAATTCTAATCTTTAACTCCCAGACTCCAAGAACATCCAATTGAAGTCCATATAGTCTAGCCTCGCTCTTGATTTTTATCAGTCATAGAGTATTCTAAATCTTCGTGAAAAACATACTTTTAGAATACTCTAACTGAACAAAATCAAAAGTTTTGTTGGACCTGTATAAGACATAAATTCTATGGTTGTTCTTGGACTAAATCACGAGGTCAGAGTATTCTAAATCTCGATATATCACTTGGTTCCTGGACCAAAACCACGATATATCACCCGGATTTTGTTTCCAGTTCTTCATGCAAATAAGACAAGTTCCTGACAACAAATTGATATCTGATATATAGGAAGAAAGAATCTTCGATGTAACTAAACCTTCTATATAGTTGTTTGTTAACAGTGTCAAGCAGAACGCATATATACTTGTATTATAAGAATTGAAGATTTTCTTTTGTTTTGGACCAGATTCTAAGAATTCAGACTAGACTTTTGTTTTTTGGGTAAATTTAATCTTTAAAATGTTGGTTGGAACATAATTATTCGCAAGCCGACCCGAATTATTGAGGCTAAATAAATATGGACAGGTTGGGTTATGACCCCTTTTTATTGTAACTCATTTTAAGCTCGTCCTTGAGCCGTAGTTGTCATTGTTGTTTGTTTTGAACACGTCCAAATCCAATTCAACCTGCCATTCTACCAGTCCTTTCTTGGGTAGATGAAAACATGTTTTTCCATTTGATCTGTAGCATATAAGATTTTCCTAGTATATACACAACTTTTTTTATTGATTCACCTCCATGTGTAAGTCCAACCTTTTATCATGTTAGGGAAGCTTGTTTTTAGTTTTATGAATAGAGTTTCCAAACAACCTGCAATTCTATCTAGTTTAACGTTATCATGCCATTTCAGCACTAATCCCAATGATAATCGTTTGACAACTTTCTGATGGTCTATTGTTTGCTTAGCTCTACTATTTGTTTGTCGTATATTTATTCTCAAAACAAAGTATCTCTTCTTACTTATCAAAAAAAAAAAAAAAGACAAGTAAATATCATATAGAAGTAATTTCCACTTACTTTAGCCATTATGCAATCATCAAATCTTTAATTAATCAATATTTTATATGGTAGTTGAAAATTGCAATTAGGCCTTTGCCCATGAATCAAATTTCAGATAGTTCGAGCAAGAAAAAAATAATTTTTCTCTTTTTGGATTTTGTAATATAGTCTTCGATCTCCTCACAAGGTAGGGGTAAGGTCTGCGTACACACTACTCTCTCCGGATCTCACAGTTTGGGATGATACTAAGTATGTTGTTGTTGTTGTAATGTCATTTTCTTTTGTCTGTACACCATCAGATGTTAAACGGAAATTCTCCACTTTCAAGAAAAAAATCCTACGGTATCAGCTTCATTACATCCTAATTATGGGATCCAAGATCGAAGAACAAAAAATCCAGCAGAATTCTTAGACTAGATACCAGATATAGCTAAATATAACTGTAGTATTTATCGTTTATCTTGACCTAAACGCACTCGAAAAGTTTGAACTTTCACATTTCAATAAACACAATTTGTTTGATAAATAATTACTATATAAGAACATTAATTTTTTCCACAAGATTGAAGACAAACATTCATAAGGTTGTGGATATAGAATATCAGAGTCACTAGAATCATGAAATGAGGCAATGAAAACTTGGTGTTCTTATGGTCCCACTTTGTTTTTAGGACATCTTCAATGGCTTCTGTTAGCGGTGTTGTCATCATGCAAATAAAATAAAAATAAAAATTGTGAAACTACATTCGACAACATTCAGATGCAAATCCATGTACATATAGCAGATGTTGATTGGTATAGATGCGCGCACACACCTACAATGGATATATACACTACAACATTTTAGACCTTTAATCAAATGTAGTTTAAACTGTCAAAAAATATCAAAAAGTGTGGTCTTTGATCAAAGGCCACACTTTACGACCTAAGGCAACGCTTTTTTAGAGATAACCTAAACTAGCGTAACCTTTGCCCTAAGGCAATACTTTATAGGTGTAGTCTTAGAAGTACCCTCTATGGCAATGCTTTTCGTGTACAATGGAAACACATTAATAGTGTTGTCTTACTTACTCTTTAAGCCACACTTTTCTAGTGTAGCTCCTAAAACAACACTTCTAAAGCGTGGGTCTTGCTGCTATGTAGGCCACAGATTTACCAATCCCTATGGCCACAGTTTTGAAATGTGGTAATTTTGTAATATATATATATATATGCTTTTATAATAAAGAATTTATATTTTTTTTTATATCCGAATAATCATATTAAGTATGAAGATCTCAATCACTCAATTAATTAGAAAATAACAAAGAAATTATTCAAATGCATATTCTTGCAATTAACTTCAAAAGTGAATAAATCTTGTTGTAATACATCACCGAAAAAAGCCAATTGCTTCAAGGTGCATGCTAACAATTGACTTTACAAGATCAACTGTAATAATTATAGTATTAAGAATAACAAAAATTATAATTGTTCAAGGTCTTCATCATTAAACTCCAACAGATCAAATTGCCTTGTGGCTACATTTCCAATTTGTTCACCAGAACTTTCCTACAAATTCAAAATAAAATTAGTAATCAGATAGAAATCAATAACATGCAAGTGCAACCTCAGAGCAATGTGACAGAGTTTTCCCCTTAAAAATTTAAATACCAAGCTAGTAGGGGTAGGCTTTCTTCAATATTCACCAGTATTCCAATTAGTTGTATTTTGCATTGTCATTAGCACTTTCTTTGTGCTTCTATTAAAACACATTAGAAAATAGAAGGAAGAAAAAATACAGTCAAATTTATGTTAGTCATGTCCATTACAAGAAGACGAATATACTATCCCCTGATCATGTCCATTATAGAAAGATATCTAGATTACTCGCTTATACGACAATGCTATTACACAAAAGAAAGATCCATAAATAATGGGTTTGACGAGAAAGCTAGATACATAGATTAAATTTTATATCTTTAATGAGAACCTCATAAAATGTACACTCCCAAACTATGTATTATGAAATATATAGTGGATAAAAATATCAATCAATTAGTTAATCATTCACACTTACAATTTTCAACTAACTCGTTATTTCTCCCAATTTAACCAGACTAATTTTTTTTTTGGTAAGTAACTTGAATCTCTTTTCTTAAATGGCAACCTTAATCTTTCTCACATTACTAGATGGGTTACCTCTTCATTTCTCCAAATTCACCTTGATCATTTTCCCTCAACATTATCTTATAATAATACTACTCTATGTTATCTTAACATGTTTTCTCATAGCTATTTTGTTTTCCAAAATATCAAACTATATCTCTAAGAACTTATCTAGATAATTCTAAACAAATGGTGTCTAACCTTTCATTCAAACAAGAAAAAAGAGTTTAATTTTGTAACGACCCGGTCGGTCGTTACGTAGAACCTGCATTATAATTACTTTTCGTGATTTTTCATAGGTTGGTTATATTGTTATTGATGTGTTAGAGTTAGTAGGCTTGAAATCGGAATGGTTGTAGTGAGAGATTAGTCGCTTAGTATTTAAAAATAGCATTAAAATTGGAAAAGTCAACTGAGAGTTTATTTATTAGGAAGCGACCTCAGAATGCGGATTTTATGGCTCGGATAACTTCGGTAGGTGATTTCGGACTTAGGAGTGTGTTCAGAATATTTTTGTCATGTCCGGTGTAGAATTAGGCTTGAATTGACGAAAATTAGTTTTTGGAGATTTCCGGTCGGTAGTGAAAAATAGGCTATCGGGGTCGGAATGGAATTCCGGAAGTTGGAACAGGTTCGTAATGTCATTTTGGATATGTCTGCAAAATTTCAGGTCAATCGGAGTTATTTTGGATAGTATCGGCATCGTTGGAGGATTTTAGAAATTTCAAAGTTCTTCGGCTTGAATTTGATGTGATTTTGGTGTTTAGATGTTATTTTTAGTGTTTTGAGAGTGCAACTAAGTTTGAATGATCATTTATGATGTGTTGGTAAATTTGGTTGGGGTCCTGAGGGGCTCGGGATTGATTTCGGGTGATTAACGGAAGTTTTAAAGTTGGTAAAATGCAGCTTCAGCTGCTGGTGCTGGTGTGACCGCACCTGCGAAAGTGTGACCATAGGTGCGGGCCCGCAGGAGCGAGGAAATCTCCGCAGATGCGGAATTTGAGAGGCCCAGTAGAGGATCGCAGGTGCGGAATGTGAGTCGCAGGTGCGGAGATAGGCAGTTTAGTGAAAAGTCGCAGGTGCGGTTTGTTTTGACCGCAGGTGCGAGACAGTGGTCGCAGGTGCGAAACCCCTGGGCAGAAAGTATAAATTAAAATCCTCCGCGACCACTAGACCTTTAACACCATCTTTGAACGGGAAGAAGCTCTTGAGGCAATTTTTGAAGAGGAAAATTAGTGTTCTTCATAGAGGCAAGTGTTTTGATCATTAAAACTCGTTTATGGGTGATTATAGAACACAATCTCAGCAATTAATTCATGAAAATCAGTAGAAATCTGAGGTTTAAGGCTTGAGATTATGAGATCTTTAGGAATCAATTTGAGAGGTCAAATGAACTCCAATTTTAGTGTTCTTTATATGTACGGACTCGTGAGATGAGGAATAACAGTTTTGTATAAAAATTTCTGAGTTTTGGGACGCGGGACCGGGGGTCGGGTTTTGACTAATTTCGGGTTTTGAACTAAATTTGGTACTTTTCAATTGGGATTCATTCCTTAAGCATAATTTGATGATAAAAATCTGAACTTGGTAGATTTGGAGCACTCAGAGGCCGGATTTAGAGGCAAAGGCACTGCAGAATAGTATTTTAGCCGATTTTGAGGTAAGTAACGTTTCCAAACTTGGTTCTGAGGGTTCGAAACCCCGAGCTAAATGATTTATGACTATTATTGAGGTGACGCACATGCCAAGTGACGGGTGTGCGGGCGTGCACCAAGTAATTGTGGCCTAGCTTATCCCATGGCACCACTTAGTGATTATTCCATGATGATATATGTGCTTCTATTAATGTGGTAATTGTGAACATGTTAGAAATTATGTTAAGTATAATTGCTAGGCTTCACGCCAAAAATGCTGAGACCCAAGTGGTCGTATATTACTGTCTCATTTTGTGATTATTTGATGTCATATACTCAGTCATATTATAGCATATCACTTCATATCTCATTCTCAGTATTGTTAATTATATGCATACTTATCAATGTTTCGGGCTGATGGAGGCATCTGTGATCCATGTGAGTGAGACTGAAGAGTAATGACTAAGTGAGGCCGAGAGCCTGTTATTGAGACAATTATGAGAATGGACTGCACACCGCAGCGATATTTAAATCATGCCTTCGTTGGCTTGATATGGCATTTGGGCCTCTAGGGCCCCTCCGGAGTCTTTACACCCCCAATGAGCGCATTGATATGAGGGATGGATCTTCCCTGGACATGGATCGTATCCGAAGTGGATGTGATGTGAGGGATGGATCGTCCCTGGACATGGATCTTGTCTGAGTGTTGTATTCCGGAGATGAACTTTCTCCGTGGGGTTGGATTGTCCTTTTTCCTCAATACGGAGTGACTACGGTCACCGGGGTTTATGCATATTCCGGGATGGAACTTCTGTGGGCCTGAGAGCCATATATAGTACTGAGTGGACTTCTGTGGGAGAGTTGTTAGCACTATGTGCATATCCACACTGGTTTCATACATATATTTTATGATGGCATGTAGAGTATACTGGCATACTTGACATATTTACTCATCCTGATAAACTGTTAGCATGTCTAAATTCTGTATATTGTTTATTGTGAGATTTTGAGGTTTTGTCCATCACTACTTCTCAGCCCATAGTCTGGGTTCGTTACTTCTGAGTTGGTGTACTCACGTTACCCCCTGCACCTTGTGTGCAGATTCAGGTACACCGAGACCCGGTAGTGGATATTGAGCAGCGGTCAGAGTTTTCATTGAGTCGTCGAGGTAGCAGTTGGCGGTCGCGACCTTGTCTTCTCTTCCTTATTCCACCTGTTGCACTTATTTTGAGACTATGTTGTCTATTTCTTCATTCTTTATATTTTTTATATAGCAGCTCATGACTGAGTGACACCGAATTCGGGGTTGGAGGTTTTAAATTTAGTTTTTCAAATATTGTTTTAAACTTCAGATTCTTAGTATTATCAATAAATTCGTTTAAAATTGTATTTTTACTGGAAATTGAATTTAGTTTAGTTAAAAAGGGCGGCTTTCATGGTTCCATGACAAGCGCCATTACGACTCCGAAATTGGGTCGTGACAAGATGGTATCAGAGCGCTAGGTTAAATAGGTCTCACCAGTCATGAGCAGGTTTAGTAGAGTCTTGCAGATCAGTTACAGAGACTTCTCTACTTATCTTCGAGAGGCTACAGAACCCTTAGGAGAATCCCACATTATTGAATTCTGTCGTGCGACTCTATTGAATTCTCGAACTAAACTTCTGTTGTTTTCATTCTCTCACAGATGGTGAGGACTCGTGCTACCAATCGTGGTAATCAGACACCAGCAGGACGAGCTGGAGGTCGAGGCCGTGGCAGAGGGAGGGGTGCAGCCCGCTCAGTAGCCGGGGCAGTACCTGTGGATATTCCCACTACTCGTGATCAGGTCCCCGCAGTTGAGATCCCAACGGGGGAGGCTCAAGCACCAGCAGTGCCCATTGTGATTTCGGGTCTTCAAGAGACCCTAGCCCAGATTTTGACGGTGTGCACCAGCCTGGCACAGGCCGTCACCGTGTGTACTACTGCTGCCACTTCTCAGGCTGGGGGAGGCACTCAGACTCCAGCTGCCCGAACACCTGAGCAGGTTACTCAAGGGCTTCAGACACCTGGGACAGTTCCAGTCCAGCCGGTTGGCCCAACCCAAGATTTTGTGGTCCCAGCTTTAGCAGATGACGAGCGGCGCAGGTTAGAGAGGTTTAGTAGACTTCAGCCTCAAATTTTTAGTGGTATTGAGGGCGAGGACGCCCAGGGCTTTTTGGACAAGTGTTAGAGGATCCTTCGCACAGCAGGAATACTGGAGGCTAGTGGGGTCCCATTTACTACCTTCCAGTTCGCAGGAACTTTACTCGCTTGGTGGGAGGCCTATGAGAGGCGTAGACCTACTGATGCAGCGCCCCTTACCTGGCGTCAGTTCTCCATTCTATTCCTGGAGAAGTATATACCGCATTCCCGCAGGGAGGAGCTGTGCAGGGAGTTCGAGCAGTTGCGCTAGGAGGACATGACAGTGATGCAGTATGAGATGAGGTTCTCCTAATTGGCCTTTCATGCTATTTGGCTAGTTCCCACAGATAGGGAGAGAATCAGGAGGTTCGTTGATGGTCTCACTTATCAGCTTCGGATTTTTCTGACTAGGGAGAGGGTATTTGGCGCTTCTTTCGAGGAGGTGGTTGACATTGCCAGAGAGATTGAGTTGGTTCATCGCCAGGAGCGGATCTAGAGGGAGGCCATGAGGTCTCGAGGATCTGGGAGTTTTGGTGGGGTTCCTTCAGGGGGCAGCCTCAGCTCGGCGAAGGCCGTCCATTCAGGCAGGCTTAGCCAGGTCGCTCAGGTTATCGTGGTGGATCAGTTGGTCATGATCCTCATAGTTCGCATTAGGTGCACCCATCTTTCAGTGCCCTGCTAGATCAGAGTTCATCTTGGGCACCATCAGTTCAGAGTTCATCTATGCCTGGTTCTTCCAGTGGTTATCCTGGTGTTAGGGGTTCCCTTCAGTCCCAAGTGCCATTCTCCGAGAGCGGTTGCTTTGAGTGTGGAGATTGGGCTATATTAAGAGGTTTTGCCCTCGTCTTGCGAGAGGTACTTATCAGCAGAGGAGTCAGCCTACGGTTTCAGAATCAGTAGCTGCACCACCCGCCCAGGCAGCTAGAGGTGGGGGTCAGGCAAGTAGGGGTCGTCCAGGGGGGGAGGTCGATCCGGTGGTGATCAGGCCTGATTATATGCATTTTTAGCCAGACCGGATGAGATGGATTTTGATGTCGTGATCCCAGGTAATGTTTCAGTCTGTCACGAGAAGCTCAGTTTTTAATTTATTCCTATTTCTTTTCATATTCACATGTTCATCATATTTTAGCCCATTCTCCGGATACGCCCCGTGAACCTTTTGTTACATCTGTTTATGTGCTCGCCCTTGTGGGTGATGTTGTTGTTACGGACCACGTGTGTGCATGGTAAGGTTATTCGACGGTTGATGGCTTTTGGAACAACCCTTGGCACATTTGAGGATGAACGATTATTTAAGAGGGGGAGAATGTAACGACCCGGTCGGTCGTTATGTAAAACCTGCATTATAATTATTGTTCATGACTTGTCATAGGTTGGTTATACTGTTATTGATGTGTTAGAGTTGGTAGGCTTGAAATCGGAATGGTTGTAGTGAGAGTTTAGTCGCTTAGTCTTGAAAAATAACCTTAAAGTTGGAAAAGTCAACTGAGAGTTTACTTATTGGGAAATGACCTCGGGATGTAGATTTTATGGCTCGGATAGCTTCGTTAGGTGATTTGGGACTTAGGAGTGTGTTCAGAATATTTTTGTGATGTCCGGTGTAGAATTAGGCTTGAATTGGCGAAAGTTAGTTTTTGGTGATTTCCGGTCGGTAGTGGAAAATAGGGTATGGGGGTCAGAATGGAATTCTGAAAGTTGGAACAGGTTCGTAATGTCATTTTGGATATGTCTGCAAAATTTCAGGTCAATCGGAGTTGTGTTGGGTAGTTTCGGCATCGTTGGAGGACTTTTAGAAATTTCAAAGTTCTTAGGCTTGAATTTGATGTGATTTTGGTGTTTTGATATTATTTTTAGTGTTTCGAGAGTGAAACTAAGTTTGAATGATCATTTATGATGTGTTGGTAAATTTGGTTGTGGTCCCGATGGGATCGAGATTGATTTCGAGTGATTAACGGAAGTTTTAAAGTTGGTAAAATGCAGCTTCAGGTGCTGGTATGACCGCACCTGCGAAAGTGTGACCGCAAGTATGGGCCCGCAGGAGCAAGAAAAGCTCTGCAGATGCGGAATTTGAGAGGCCCAATAGAGGATCGCATGTGCGGGAGGAGGATCGCACCAGCGAAGTCGCAGGTGGGGAATATGAGTCGCAAGTGCGGAGATAGGAAGTTTAGTCAAAAGTCGCAGGTGCGGTTATTTTGACCGCATGTGCGGTTCTGCAGGTGCGAGACAGTGGTCGCAGGTGCGGAACCCCTGGGCATAAAGTATAAATTAAAACCCTCCACGACCATTAGACCTTTTAACACCATCTTTGAACGGGAAGAAGCTCTTGAGGCGATTTTTGAAGAGGGAAATCAGCGTTCTTGATAGAGGTATGTTTTGATCATTAAAACCCGTTTATGGGTGATTATAGAACACAATCTCAGCAGTTAATTCATAAAAATAAGTAGAAAGAGGAGGTTTAGGGCTTGAGATTATGAAACCTTTAGGAATCGATTTGAGGGGTCAAACGAACTTCGATTTTAGTGTTCTTTATATGTACAGACTCGTGAGATGAGGAAGAACAGTTTTGTATAAAAACAATTTGAGTTTTGGGATGTGGGTCCGGGACTCGTGAGATGAGGAAGAATATGCTAGTTAATTGTAGAACCAGGTAGGTTAGGAATGGGACTATACAATGATTAGTTGTTGGATATAGGACACATATAGGACTCATTGGGTATCATACTCAAATATCATATGATGTTATTATACTAACAAAAAAGTAGAGATTGTCCAAAAGAACCTATTTTACTTTAGACCATGTTTTAATTTGTTTGACAAATGTTTTTGAAATTTTACTTCAGTTAGAGATCCCCATAATCAGGGTGAAGATAGCATAAGGTAAACTTCTGAACGGGAACTTAAATGATGAAGTGGAGAAAGTTTCGGCAAATGGGAAAACCCCTTAATTTCCTTTCCTGATTTTCCATTCTTTAATAGTCTTCTACTCCTTGTCAATCCATGTTCATCCTGCTCTCCCTCACTCCACCCTGCCACCCCATCTAACTATCTGAGAATAGAACCATTTTGCTTATGTATGTGTTATTCATTTATATAAAGATTGGCGCTGCATCGTCCTGTTTATCATCAATCTTCAACAATCCCCGAAATACTTCTTCCTAGCTTCCATTTTTCTGCTTTCTTGTTCTTCTTAAATTTATCTTAAGTCGCTTTCGTAGTTAGCTCGTTTGAATTGAATTTCTCTCAGGGTATTATCCTAGAAAAGATACAATTTTTGATGTTTAACAATTAGGTTCTTGTTGGGGACTGCTATATACCATATGTGAGGATGGATGCAGCCTGGTTTTGGAGATGTTTGATGAACTATTATTTAACCTTGTTTACACTGTAGTTGTGTTTGCAATGTACCACCATTCCCAACCTTATCGGTTTCCTTATGGAAATATTATTTATCTTATTAGGTAAAGGATTATGGGCTGGAGGACAGTGTTATGACAGTTGAAGAAATACGTTCTGGGACGGGGTCCCGTGGAACAGGTAAGCTTTGGATTTTAAAATCTACAATGTATTAGGTAGCTCGCATTGGTTACTATTTTCTTCTTCATCACCATCATCATTTAAATCTTTTGCATTTATTGGTTCGGGTCTTGGCATTTCACTTGCTTCTATGCATAAAACATGTTTAGATAAGACTAAGAATAGTTGATGGTTTCAATTTTCCCTTCTCTTTCTATATGACCATCTGCTCGTTTCCATCTTGAGCTACTCGGTCATAAACATGTAACGGAAATTATGGTGATATATAATCAAACTTTTTTCAGTTTAACATCCAACTATCATGTCTAGTAGTGAATGCCCTCACATTTTATGTTATGACAAACTTTTACTCATCAACTCATGGATTGATGGAGATCTTATGTTCTTATATATTCTATTTTATTTGCTTCCTAATCATGTCATCTGTATTTGGCATTTTATTGCACAGAGCTTCATGGAATGGACTGTACAGTTCTTATGCGAGCTTTGAAGCTGCTTGAACATAAGGGGAAGCTTGCTATATTTAAGGGAACTTCAGCTGACGATGAAGGTGTCAAATTTTATCTGTAAACCACCTTGATGGACTCCTTTTTGTGTACAATGAGTGAGAATTGTACAAAGTATTTATGTCATGGATTACTTAGTGGAGCCAAATGGGATGAAATGACTTCTTTTCCAACTTCTGAAACTTAATTGTTCGTATTTTTTGAATTTCCATTAGTCATCAGTGTATTGCATCACGTTGATGATACAAATACTATGGAAAATACTCATTCACACTCGGTGTTACACGTAAACGACTGGGAATTGGGACTCCACATCATTTGATAAATCCTTTTCACTTGTCTTGAGGAAAATGAGATTTCGAAATTCTTAAATATTTGGCATTCAGTGCAGTATCACACTAATTTTGAAAGTAGAATTTGCACGAATCCAAATATTATAATGTTAAGACTTGCAATTTTGTAAGTCATAACGAAACCCCGAACAGTGATACGTTTATTATTTTTTATCCAGGCTTTGCAAGTACAATAAAAATTGCGTGGGATATTTATTTTTGAAAGTGGTATTTATTTTTTATTGACAATGTTTATCTTTTTTCTATATCTTGACCTCGCCTTGGCCCAACACATCTTCTTCGCTTCAGTGTCAAGTCCTTGCTCTTTGTTCCTTTTCTCCTCCTCGAGATCGACCAGGTGAGTTCATCTCACTAGCCAACCCAGTTCCCTCTCTCTTTCTTGGGGATTAGGTGACATACTATACAAGGAAGTAGATGAGATGACTGTAAATAGACATAGGGAAATCATCTTCCTTTTCCGTGACTGGGGAAGTCTCCAGGCTGATTTGAAGAGAATAACTGCATATGTTTTTCCATTGTCCTGAACTCAAAGTTCAACTTCAAAAACTAAGGACCTGTAGTCCTGAATTTGGATTTACAAGTTCAAAAGCTAAGGACAGATATTTCGAAACTTAGAGTTACAAGCTCATAAATTAAGAACAGTTAGTTCTGAACTTACAGCAACAAGCTCATAAGTTAAGGACACTTGGTGCTGAACTTAGAGTCGGAAGTTCAAAAATTAAGGACACTTGGTTCTTTACTTAGAGTTACAAGCGCAAAAATTAAGGACACGTAGTCCTTAACTTAGAGTTACAAGCACAGAAATTAGGGACATGTAGTCTTGAACTTCGAGTTCCAAGTTCAAAAGCTAAGGACATGTAGTCCTGAATTTAGAGTTACAAGTTCAAGTTAAGGATAGGTAGTCCCAAACTTAGGACTTACAAGCTCATAAATGAACTTACACTAACAAACTCACAAGTTAAGGACACTTGGTCCTGAACTTTATGAGCAAAAGGATATTTTCCTCCGGGCGGGTAAAAATTTATTAAAGCAGCGGCTAAAAACCAAAGATATTTTAAGCAGTGACTTAAAAAATTAATACGTGTCTTACTACTGGCTAACTGTGCACTTCCCCTTACAGTTTTCATGAAAATCCAAAGACCTGTATATACATTTACATGCTGAAAATACCAAAATAGGATGACATAAATATTGCAATACATAAGCCTTATCTCATACCAGCCACTACATTGTGATTTCACAGTTTAACTAAAGAACAACCTTATTAATCTAATGAATTAAATAAAACTAATGAAAAGAGTTTTTAAAAAAACACCACGTAATATGCCATGAGGAAAGACTTTCAGGTTGTATCTCCATATACTGAACAAAGACTTTCTCGTGCATATGATGGAACAAGGCATTCGTCAACCATGTCGACAAGGTTAGGGTTCTCCAATGCTGCAGCTACCCGTTCTTTATCATTTAACTGCTTATTTACTGCAGAGAGAAAATAAAATGATCAGTTGCTGGATATAAATTGTACACTACTCCTAAAAAATCTCTCTAATGCTAATGCTAATGCTTTATGATTTAAAAAAAGAAACTTGTATGATTTTCTCTTTTTCGGGGAATGTTATAAACTTTTTGATAGTTACTCAGGGATATGTTATAACTTTATGTTAACAAAAAGCCCGAACACCATATACGAAATAAAAGAAAGCCAAAATCAGCTCTATGCCCGTGCGGTATGTTAAAGAGGACAAATATAATAAGCATAGTTTGTGAGAAAAGGAAGATATCCTTTTGTCAAAGCAAATAGGGCAGGACAATTGCAGGCATGGCACCTACTAGAGAATTGGAGCTTAAGATTGTTGTGGGTAGTGGTGGTTAGAGGAAAATGATAGCTA
>ML330140.1:0-28596 GCA_005239505.1 Nicotiana paniculata | reverse complement strand
AATTGGTGGAGAAGGATGAAGAAGGATATAGTGGGGTTTGTGGCCAAGCGTCTCAACTGCCAGAAAGACAAATATAAGCATCAGAGGTCGGGTGGATTACTTCAGAAGTTAGAGATCCCCGAGTGGAAATGGGAGCGGATCATCATGGACTTTCTAGTTGGACTTCCACGGACTTTGAGAAAGTTCAATTTTATTTGGGTGATCGTGGACCGGCTGACCAAGTCAGCTCATTTCATTCCGGTGCTGACCACTTATTCCTCAGAGAGATTGGGTGAGATTTATATCAGAGAGATCGTCCGCCTTCACGGTATTCCGGTATCTATCATCTCAGACAGAGGTACTCAGTTCACATCATGGTCCTGGAGAGTCGTACAACAGGAGTTGGGCAATAGAGTGGAGCTAAGCATAGCCTTTCATCCTCAGACGGACAGGCAGTCCGAGCGCACGATTCAAATTTTGAGGATATGCTTCCCGCCTGTGTGATGGAGTTCGGAGGGTGATGGGACCAGTTCTTTCCACTTGCAGAGTTTTCCTACAACAACAGTTACCAGTCCAGCATTCAGATGGCACCGTATGAGGCTTTGTACGGTAGGCAGTGCCGGTCCCTTGTGGGTTGTTTTGAGCTGGGAGAGGCTCGACTTTTTGTACAGATTTATTCTAGGCTGTCCTGGACAAGGTGAAGGTGATTCAGGAGAGACTTCGCACAGCCCGGTCTAGGCAGAAGAGTTATGTGGACCGGAAGGTTCGTGATTTGGCATTTATGACTAGTGATAGAGTTTTTCTTCGGGTATCACCTATGAAGGGCATCATGAGATTTGGGAGGAAGGGCAAGCTGAGCCCGAGGTTCATTGGACCATTTGAGATATTGCGGCGCATTGGGGAGGTAGCTTATGAGCGTGCCTTGACTCCTAGCCTAGCAGGAGTTCATCCGATGTTCCACGTTACTATGCTCCAGAAGTATCACGATGATCCAGTTCATGTATTAGATTTCAGCTCAATCCAGTTGGACAAGGATCTATCTTATGTTGAGGAGCCAGTAGCCATTTTGGATAGGCAGGTCAACAAAGTCAGGTCAAAGAACATTGCATCAGTAAAAGTACAGTGAAGGGTTTAACTGGTTGAGGAGGCGACTTGGGATACCGATCTGGATATGCGCAACCAGTACCCTCATTTTTTCTCAGCTTCAGGTATGTCTTTATACTCGTTCGAGGACGAACGATTATTTTAAGAGCGGGAGAATGTAACAACCCGACCTGTTGTTTTGGGAGTTTGAGCCACCAACCCCTAATAAATGCTTTCCCCACGTTTGTTTCAGTTATTGGGACTTGGCGGAGTGTCTAGTTATGGAATTTAGAGAGTTTTGGGACACATAGTCCCTAATTATGAGTTTAAGCCTTAGAAATCGGACCGTAACCAGAACTGTGTGAAGATGGATCCGAAATGAAAATCCGTCACCCCCTTAGATTTGTTGAGTGATTTTGGTGTTAAAAGCACGCCCGGAGTGTGTTTTCGACATCTGTGGTAGATATAGGCTTGAATTGGCGAAAGTTAAAAATTAGGGGATTTTGGCCGATAGGTGAAATTTTGATATAGGACTCGGAATGGAATTCCGGAAGTGGCTGTACGTTTGTAGTGTCATTTGTGACCTGTGTGTCAAATTTGAGGTCATTCAGACTAGTTTTGACGTGTTTCGACATCATTTGTGGATATTGGAAATATTCTAAGTTCATAGGCCTTGATTCATGTGTAATTCGTGTTTATGGTGTTATGTGAGGTTGTTTAAAGGTTCGAATAAGTCCAAATGACGTTAGATGTCTGGTTGGTAGGTTTAGTCGAGGTCCCGGGGGCCTCGCGTGTGTTTCAGATGCTCAACGGGTCATTTTTGGATTTGTGGTGATTGTTGTTTTGCTGGTGTGAGGGCAACCGGATTTTATTCATTTCGATCCCGTGAGGGACTACGCGATCGCGTAAAGTAAGTTGGAGGCCAGTCAGGTTAATGCATTGCGATCACATAGAATGGAACGCGTCCGCGTAGTGTAGGCAGCTTGGTCATCGCGTTTGCTGGGCTAGGCCGCGTTCGCGTGAACTAGGTCGGGTTCGTGTAGAAGGAGTCAGGCAGCAGTGGATTAGATCGTTTCTCTATGCGGTCACGTAAGGTCAACCGTGATCGCGTAGGTCTGAGGGGATGAGGCATCATGTTCGCGTAGGTGTTGAAGCGTTCGCGTAGTGTAAATTGAGGCGCTTGTTTTTGTTCTTCGCGATCGCATATGGGCTTCCGCGATCGCGGTGAAGGCTCAATTGGGAAGATTTTAAAACACCCACAAAATGAGGGCTAAGTCATTTTTTCACAATTTGAAGTTGAGAGCTCGGGATTAGGCGATTCTTGGAGGGATTTTCACTTGGGTGTTTTGGGTAAGTGATTCGTACTCGGTTGTGATCAATTCCCCCTAATCTATGCTTAATTTTATCATCTAGTTTTGAAAGTTGGGGTGAAAATTTGGGAAAAGTTCCTAGGACGAATTTTGGGTTTTGATCGAGATTTTGGTATGAGATTTGAGTAAAATTGGTATGGTTAGACTCGTGAGTGAATGGGTGTTCGGAATTTGTAATTTTTACCTGATTCCGAGACGTGGGCCCGGGGGACTTTATGGGCAATTTTCCTAATTTCTCGCTTTAGCTTTGAATTGATTAGTCGAACTAGTTTCTTGTAGTGATATTTACATTATGTAATTTATTTGAATAGATTCGGGCCATTCGGAGTTGGATACTCGTGGAAAGAATGTGATTTCGAGTTGATTGAGAAGTCGAGGTAAGTGGCTTGCCTAAATCTCTGTTGGGGACTTCTCCTTAGGTTGTTTAAACATTTATTTTTATGTAGGTGTAGTGTACGTGAGGTGACGAGTACGTACACGGGTCATTATTGCAAAAATTCCATCTTCCTTCGAAATTTTATAAAATAGTCTTTCTCATATTACATTGCTTTAACGTATTAAACTGCTTAGCTTATATTAGAAAGGCATGCGTACGTGTCTAATTGTCTACTTGGTGCTCTGTACGCCATGCTTAGTTAAGTTATTGTTTTCCTTATCCGTGATTAGATGAACTGTATAAATTGATGTTATTCCTGGCATTCATCCTGCATCGCATAATAAAATTGGGACTACGGATGTATTCCGGGAGATCCTCCTGTACTGCAAATTTAAATGGGACTACGGATGTATTCCGGGACATCCTCTTGTACTGCATATTTAAATTGGGACTACAGGTGTATTCCGGGAGATCCCCCTATAATGCATGTTTAAATTGGGACTACGGACGTATTCCGGGAGATCCCTCTGTAGTGCATATTTAAACTGGGACTACGGACGTATTCCAGGAGATCCCCCTGTACATCATATTTAAATTGGGACTACGGACGTATTTCGGAAGATCCCCCTGTACTGCATATTTATTTGGGACTACGGATGTATTCCGGGAGATCCCCATGTACTGCATAATCATTTGGAACTACAGGACGGTATCCCGGGAGATTCCACCTTGTGATACATTGTGTTGAGGCGAGGACTCTCTTTATTGTAAAACTTTGGACTATTTTCTTAAACTGCTTACTGTAGGCATTACTTATCTTTGTACCGTTTTCAACTCGATTTATATAGAAATCCAGCAGAGCCTTAACCTGACCTCATCACTACTTGACTGAGGTTAGGCTTGGCACTTACTAGTTACCAAATGTGGTGTACTCATTCCCTTTCCTGCACATGTTTTCGTGTGCAGATCTAGGTACGAGCTATCAGCCTCGTGATTAGTCGTTGTTGCTTATTCTAGGAGACTGCAAGGTATTTCTGCCGCGTCCGCAGAATCCTCCGAGTCCCCTTCTATTCTATCGTTTAGAGTTATTCCTATGTATTTTTTCCAGACTTGTTTAGAGCTATAGTAGTTGTTAGAAGCTTGTGACTATTTGTGACATTTCGGGTCATTGGGAAAGTATTTTTGTATGAGCCGAGCGGCCAGTATGTTATTTATATCATTGCCCTTATTTCCTTTATTTCTTGTGTTTTACTTCAATTTTTCCCTTAATAGTAGGCTTAGCTAGTCGTAGAGACTAGGTGTCGTAACGCTACGTTTCGGAGGGTAAATCGGGTCGTGACAGTAATGCACTGTCCAGTGCATCAACCTCAGCGCCCCAGACAGTGTAAGGCATTGTGCAGGGCATCGACCTCAGGGCCCCAAACAGTGCAAGACACTGTTCAGGGCATCGACCTCAGTTCCCTAGATAGTGCAAGGCACTGTAGTTCTGGCGCCTCTGATCGCGTCTTTCACTGTAGTTTTGGCGCCCCTGACAGTGGCTCGCGCCGGGCAGATTTATTTGAGCTTCTCTTATTTCCCTCCTCAATTTTGGGACGTGTCCATTTATTTAAAATCCATACATTCGTTCCCCCATACCCCAAACATGAAAATCTACTCTAGAAAGGGAAGCTCTCAGGAATCTAACTTTCCAAGGTCCCTCTATCATCCATGGTAAGTTCTAACGATGATTCTAAGTTAATTTCAATTCTCCAATACCTTATTAACATGGATAAATCCTTCCACTCATTAGATATTAGATCGGGACACTATTGTTGAGAAAGGAAACCTTAGAAATCGAATTCAAGAGGAGTGAACTTCGAAAAGGTAATTCTTCTACTCCCTAATCATTTATAAGTATGAATTAATAAGTTTTTGGGATAATAGTAAATGAGGTTTATAAAGATAACCATAAGAAATATGCTAGGGCTTTTGATTGTTGACTTATGATTGTTGTCAACATTTGGGTGATGAGAAATGATGTTAGTTACATCTATTTGGGATAGTAGAATCACTTAGATGTAGTATAATGAGAACTTGGCGAAGAAAATTCCAATTACTAAGGGCTATGAGGCTTTACGCCCAAAGGGTGTTTGATAGAATTCCTAAGTGACTAAAAGATGAGAATTTGTGCTAGTATTGGTTCATCTTGATATATATTGACGTAGATTATCGTCTAAAGAGGCAACGAACATCTGATACTCTTAAAAAGGGCCAAAGCTAAGGTATGTGAGGCTAACTCTCTATGTTTGGGAATGTTATTGATTCACCCTACACTACGTTTCTTTTACGACGTTACTACTTACCTAAGAAATATAGTTAAGCCTAGTTCCTTGAATAGTTGCAGAACTTCTATTATCTAGCTTCATAACTCGTTCATGAATTTCATTCCGAACATTGTGAACTCAGGGCATAATAAATATATACTTGGGTTTGATGCCCATGAGTCTCAGTCTAGATTACTCAGTATGTCATAAACAATTAAACATCAGGTATCATAATCAGTTCAAGAATATATGTCTTATTCAGTATTCCAGTATCATGTAACTCAATATGACTCAGTATTTCAGCATCACATTGCAGTATGATTATCAGTTCTTGAATTTATGTTCCTAAATGTTGAACACCTCTATTTGGGCCTGAGGCCGTAGTTTATATGCTCTATTCTTAGTTGGGCTTGAGATCGTAGTTGGCGTTTTACATATTTTTGGTCCTGGGGCCGTAGTTATATATACTTATACTTGAGCCTGTGGCCATAGCTTATGCACATATATAATGGTCCCGAGTCCGTTGTTTATTTAGATAAATAGGTTGTTCATCATTCAGAAGAGGGAGTATTCATATCCTTACTTCCTTTGTTCAGTTAAGTTATCAGTTATCATTTCGGTTTCAAATTCAATAGTTATCATTTCAGTTATCAATTATCAATTCTCAGTTATCAGCTTAGTTTCAGTTTCAGTATTTATAATTCTTTGTTTCACTTGCTTTACATACTAGTGCAATTCAAATGTACTGACGTCCCTTTTGCCCTGGCCTACATCTCACGATGCAGGTAATGATTTACATGTTGACGATTCAGAGCGCCAGGATTCTCGTACCAGCTATTTGGTGATCCCCAGTTCTTTTGGGGCATTATCATTACCTTTCAGTCTTCAGTATTTTGAGACACTTAGTGTTTTCAGTACTTATTTAGAGGCTTCATAGACTAGAGTAATAGTTAGAAAGAGTCACAATCTTTTCATGTTAAGTAATGTTGACTACATATATGTTTCAGACTTTTATTAGTGTTTCTACACTTTGATTTGTATCATTTGGACTTTCAATATATCGGCATGTGTTAATTTATCTTCTGCATTCAGTATTTTATGATATCACATGTTGCTTCCTCTTGCCAGTTGGTTTGTTCGGTCACATGTAGTCAGGCACCGAGTGCCGTGTTACATCCAGGCCCAGGTTCGGGGCGTGGCAAATCTTGGTATCAGAGCATTAGTTTCAAGTGTCCTTGAGAGTCTATGAAGCCGTGTTCAATGAAATTTCCTTTATATGTGTGTGTCGGCCATGCATATAAATGGTTAACTACCAAGACATTTAGGATTTTCTAGTTTCCTTCTACTCTCGATCGTGGCATGAAGCTTAGGCAATAGGTAACCTTCTCTTCTTATCGACTTCTAGATGTATCGAATGCTCAAGCAACGGGCAGGGAAAACCCAAGTCCTTGAGAGGTTGTTGAAAGTCTGATACAATGAATAGTTGTACATATTAGAGCATAACCTTATTAGAAAGCACGAAAGCAGTTATCATGTTTTATGGTTATCAGTTTACCTTAGTTACCAGTTATACAGTCTTTCAGTTAGCAGGTTTATCGTTATTAAATTTGCCAGTATTCAGTTATTTAACTACCGGATCTCCAATTTTCAGTGTATCCAAATTCTAGTGACTTCTGAGTATGTAGTGATTCCTATGGGTGATAAAAGAAAATGTAATTAACAATTATTATAGCAAAATCTTCCCATGATTTAGGTATCGATCAAGACCCAAGAGTCACCAGATGGTGCATGAAGTGATTTATCAGATGATAATATACTCTCAAGGACATGTTTGTGTATGGTAGTGTATTTGTATGTGTCTTACCTCACAGAACAATTTTATTTTAATTCTTAGAAATGGAGCCACGGGTTGGATGATGATAGTTCAGATGTAATACTCCACAGTGTAACAAGTTAAGAATTTAATCGTAGCGGTCATAGAATTGATCACTATAGTTTTGAACAGAAAAGAGTATAAGGGCAAAACCTAGGAGTTAGAAATGTTTGTTATTGCCAAAGATGTGTTTTTCGTACGACTCATGCATGAGACTAAGAAATATGATGTACGAAATGAGAACCAAGAGCCACCGATATTGAATTTCAGGGAATGATTTTAAGTTATTCATATTTATTCATATTAGAACTAGAAAGTACTGCGTTAGTAAGTTAGTATACGAAGCAACTATTATTGTGAGATAAAGGATATGACAGTTCCCCTTTTGGTTATGTGACTAAGTGTTTACCCATAATGTTTATATTCTGATATGGTATTGAAGTGTATAGAAAGTTTTGTGTTGGATATTCCAAATTCGTTTAAGACGAATGAAATTTCCGTAAGTGTGATCCATGTACATAGTTGAAAAAAATAGTATGCGCCAGTTGAATAGGGTTGGATGGTGAGGGAAGTTACGAATAAACTTATGCTTCACTTTAGTTATACAAAGAAGAACAAGAAAATATGATAACACCCGGTGGTTAGTAAAACAATAGTAAGCAAGTTTTGAGTAGATACAGTGAATTAGAAATTTCAGCAAAGCTAGTAGAGGTAGGATTTGGTCAATCAATCTATGGAGAAGGTCAAGTTTATTCAAGAGCATTTAAAGACAGCTCAGAATCTCCAAAAGTACTATTCGAACGTGCAGTATAGAGGCCTAGAGATTCAAGTTGATGATTGGGCGTTTCATAAGGTTTCACCTATGAAAGGTGCTGTAAGATTTGGAAAGAAAGAAAAGCTTAATCCCATATGCATAAGGCCATATAAGAACCTACGGAGGATCGGGCAAGTAGATTTTAAGTTAGAGTTGCCACTAAAAATTTCCAGTTGTACATCTAGTATCTCACGTATTATGTTATAACATTCAAGTTTCAAGTATTCAAATCTCATGTCATGACATTTTTGTTTCCATTAGTCAGATCTCATGTTAGAACATTCAAATCAGGTCAATACTCAAATACTCATGTCAGTCTACTAGTAAGATATTCATGCCAACTTAGTACTCAATTATTGATGTTAGTTCAAGGATCAGATATTCATATCAGTTTAGTACTCGAATATTCGTGCTAGTTCAATATTCATATATCCACGTTAGTCCAGAATTCATGTATTCATAACAGACAAGTATTCATGTATATGTTTCATGTTATGTTTATCACGATGCCCTATGAAGCTAGCATTATGATCGGTTAGTTGACAGGTGTTTTGGAGAAATGTCGAAGGTAGGTATCCTTATCATCCAGTACTTATATTATAATCTCCATGTCTTTCACTAGCCAGTCAGCTCAGTGTTTAGTTAGTTAAGTAGCCATTCAGTTCAGTGGCTCTTCAACTCAGTATCTCAGCAAATAAGTAATCATGTATCCATTCAGTTTAGTATGCATGTGTTCAAGACAACACAATATTCACATGTTTCCATAAATCCCTTTTAAGGTCTAGAGGAAGCTGTAGTTTTAATCGGGACAATCATTCGATGATGAATGATCCCAAGGATTAGATTTTTTAACACCCCGTAAATCCAGATTAGGTGTGGATACGTTAAATGAGTATTAATGTGACCTTTTAGACATGTGAAGTCCTATCGGTATGAGTATGGGTGGAAACAATTGTTAAGAAATCAAGACCGAGAGTAAGGTGCATAAAATTGAATAGATTCGACTAAGTTTATGGGAGGTCCGTCTTATGGCCATAGACAATGAAAAGCCATGAAAACTCATGGCCATAGAGAGTGCAAAGCCATAAAAACTCACAGTCATAGACAATGCAAGGCTAGAAAAACTCTGTGCCCCAGACAGTGCAAGGCACTGTCCAGGGCATCAACCTCAACGACCCAGACACTACAAGGCACTGTCCAGGGCATCAACCTCAGTGCCCTAGACAGTGCAAGGCATTGTCTAGGGCATGGACCTCAGTGCCCTAGACAGTGCAAGGTAGTGTAGTTCAGGTGCCTCAGATTGTCACGAGCCAAAATCTAACACAGGTTGTGATGGCGCCCAACACTGGAGTCAGGAAAGCCAAAACATTAATTAATTGAAATAGCTTTCCGTTTTAAAACATTTATGAAAACACTTCCTTTCACTTCATTACATAATAACCAAACAAAAGTTTGTTAATTAAAAAAATGGTTTAAAGCTTACACTTAAGCAATTATATCCCAATACATATCCCAGAACCTGGTGTCACAAGTACCTGAGAAATTTCTAAGAATTCAACAATCATTACAAGCCTGTCCGAAATACAACTGGACAAGGAAATATAAACTGAAAGTAAACACAGTGCGAGGGAGACTCCGTCAGCTGCAGATCGCCTCCGGATGATGTAGCTCGCCTAAGTCTCTGAATCCTCCAATAGCCATCAAAGTACCTGTGCAATAAAAATGCACAACAAGTGTAGCATGAGTACAAAAATAACGTGTACTCAGTGAGTCGCCTGCCTAATCTCACAGAGGTAGTGACGAGAGGTCGCATTAGACACTCACTAGGGTCCAACAATATAATTTATGACAGAATATGGTGAAATGCAGTAGACATGTAAGACAGTGAGCGGCGAATACGTATCAAGTACAGAAATCCAGGTAACTACTGAGAATAAACAACAAAGTACACTTTCCTTTTTCCCAAATACATGTCAGGCCAATATAAAAAAACCGTACCAAATAGTCATGCGCACACAAGGATAAGCCAACCGACCGGAGTCGAAGGAATATCTAATCACTGGATAGGCGTAAAGTTTCCCCCGCTCGCGAATCATATCTGTGACTCGGGTGCTGACACATTTATACCAAATTACCATAAAGCTTCCCACGATCGCGAATCATACCTGCGATTCGAGTGCTGACACACTTATACTGAGTATTATAAAGCTTCCCCCACTCGCGAATCATACCTACGACTCGGGTGCTGACACATTTATATCAAATTACAATAAAGCTTCCCTCGATCGCGAATCATACCTGCGATTCGGGTGCTGACACATTTCCACACATTAAATCTGTATTTTTATCAAGAAATAGTTTTCTCAGGAACGTGGTAAAATCCTTATTAAAAGAAACATGAAATATAGGTTTTTGAAACTCATTTGTCATCTTTAATGATATTCCACGATACAACCTAGTCCAGGTACACAAATATCTATAGAGAGATAAATTCTCTTTTTAGAAGATTAACAAGATGAACTCTAGTTTTCTTTTAGATATTCAATTACGTCTTCGATTATATTAGAAGTTTAATATTATAGACAGGATTACAGGTATAACACGTAAGGCATGCTAGTGGGTCCTAGACTACCCGGACATGGCATAATAGTAGCTACGCACAGACTCCTGTCACCTCGTGCGTACGTAGCCCCCAAAGATAATAGCATGTACTGAATTAATTCACCTAGGGGGACGATTACCCCTCACAAAGTTAGAAAGTAGACTTACCTCGCTCCGAAATTCCCACACCGGCTTCCAAGCCCTTCCGATGCCTCCAACGGGCGCACAACGCTCCGAAACTACCACATAATGGCAAAGCTATAAAAATCCATCCTAATACTCACAACAAATTCAGATTATATACTTTCCCAACCCCGCTCGGAGAAAAGACCAAAATGCCCTCGGGCCCACGTTCCTAGAAATCCAAAATTATCGAATATACATGCTACCCATAGCTCTACTAGTTCAGTCATGCAATTTACTCTACACTCCATACTCAAATTCGTGGCTACATTCCAAATTTACATTTTCTAGGTTTTTCTTCAAAAACCCCAATTTTTCCCACAATTTCCCATGTCAAATTTATGTAATGATCTTGTATTTAACTTGGAAATGAGAAGGAATCACTTACCTCTTAATGCTTGGTGAAAATCTCCCTTTGAAATCCTCAAAATCGCCCAACCAACTGAAAAGTGTGAGAGAAATGGCACAAACCCGACTTTAAAACATTCTGCCCAGGCCTCTTTCGCACCTGCAATCCAATGGCCGCTCCTGCGGCTCCGTACCTCCGGAAATTCCATCGCAGCTGCGGCTCTGACTTGACCCAGAAATTTCCCGCTCCTGCGATCCCCTCTTCCCACCTGCGATTCCGCAGGTGCGACCAATCTTTCGCACCTACGGACTCCTCAGCTCCAGCCCCAATCTCTCACCTGCGGCGCCCTTAGCCGCACCTGCAGTCAAAGCCTCGCAGGTGCGATTACACCAGATGACAACAAGCTTCAGCCCTTTTTCCAACTTCAACTTTGATCCGTTAACCACCCGGAATCCACTTGAGGCCCCCGAGACCCTATCCTATCACACCAACTTTTCCCAAAACATGACACGACTTGCTCGAGCCCTCAAATCACATCAAACAAAGTCGAAATCACGAATCGCACTCCAATCCAAATCTTTAAGAACTTGAAATTCCAAACTTCCAGATTCGATGCCGAAACCCGTCAAATCACCTCCGATTGACCCCAAATTTGCACACAAGTCAACATTACAGACATGCTCCAACTTCCGGAATTGCATTCTTACCACGATATCAAAATTCCCACTTCCGGTCGAATTCTTCAAAAACCTTCAATTTTTTGTCTTTATCCAAATGACCCCAAAATGACCTACGGACATCCAAATGCACCTCCGATCGTGCTCCCAATTCCAGAATCACCATACAGAGCTATTCCTAGACTCGGAATATTCCTAGACTCGGAATCCCAAACAGACATCACCCTCACTGATATGCACTTCAAGCCCAAATTCATGAAATCCTTCTAAAATGCTAACTTCCACAATATACGCCGAAGCGCTCCCGGGTTATCCAAACCCTGAGCCGAACATACATCCAAGTCCGAAATCATTATATGAACCTGCTGGAACCTTCAAGTCCCGATTCGGAAGTCGTTTAGTCAAAATTCCAGTCTTAGTTGATTTCTCCAACTTAAGGCTTCTGAATGAGAATTTTCTTTCCAAATAAAATTCTAAACTTCCTGGAATTCAATTCCGACTACGCCCATGGGTCATAATACCTGAAACGAAGCTGCTCACGACTTCAAAACCACTGAATGACGCGCTAGATCTCAAAACGACCGGTCGGGTCGTTACATTCTCCCTCACTTAAACCGATGTTCATCCTCGAACGTGCCAAGAACTGCTCTGGAGTTATCTAAAATCACCGTTTAACATTTCGAGCACCTGTCCGTGCTACCACAACCTAGTCGAGCACAATAGCTTGATCAAATTTGGAGATTTATTCTTTATTCCATATAATATTTATTCAAACACCTGAAATTTTCTCTAGCCTGACCTAGTTCCAATATATAAGCACTGCATCAACTAGCACACGATATACCAGATCATAACTGCATACCCTTGCTGAATCGGAACCATGCACCGCATAACTCATCATCTGACCACAATGACGCTCCCTGAACCCTAATAACCAAGGTCTACGAATCTGATGCTCCCAATGCACCTCATAACAAATATACATACACCCTGCTATAATGCTAACGATACCGCCACAACGGAGGAAATGTGCAGAAATTCATACTCAATTGCAGAGTTAACAAATCCTTGAATACCTTATCTTGAATAGAATCATCACTTCATTATGAACCTGAATAATGGCATTTTCTCTTTAATATACACTTCACATAACTTCGTCGCACTGATCCCTGACCTGATAATCTCGTGTCACCCAGTACGAACTGCTCGACAAAAACCACCCCAACATGACCAACATCCTCACATAATACCACATCGCGCCAATATTCCATAACTCGAACATGATAATAAGAAACGACTCAGGACGGAAATATTCAGCTCACACAACTAATATGAATTCTTACCAGAAAATAGGAAATAAAACACAAGAAAATAAATACATATTAACCCTTCTCATCATCACACTGTTGCGGCGTGCAACCCGATCCAAATAACATACCCGTGGTGGCGTGCCACCCGATCCCATCATAAAACTCACATAAGGAAACATACACGGAGCTGAATCGCTCAATATTACAAATTACTGAATATCGATCACAAGCACGCTAAGTGCATAATACCATCCTGGGGAGACTGATAGAGCCGTATGCAACAAAACTCAAGCACAACTGAGGTGCGATATATATATATATACACTCTAGATCTCAAGAGCTATCCTGCTCACATAACATCCCCAGTACGCGGGACCTCAACACATAAGAAATTATCAAAGTCGTTTCACAACTCACACGGCACAATCATAATAACACATGAATTTGACGAGGACGGAAANATACCTTTCCATGAAAAGCGCTCTACTGAAAGGAACATGCCTGGCTCATACGGAGTCCATAATCATATTTAAATCCATCCACAAACATCGAGCCACCTTGCTCGCACCAACTAAGCTAATAGCTTTTGCCTGGGTCCATATTAACCCACCTTCTCTCATAATACACGAGAACAACCATCATCATTGGGACTAACATACCATAATCCATATTCAACTGAACTGAACACCCTTCAGGCGTAAATTCTTAATTAAGCAATATTGCACTTCTTTATACTCAGTCCAAATCTGAAATCCATCAAGTGACTACATGTCACACTTTATACAATCTTTTCACGGTCATGCTTCCACGACATTCCACACAAGGAAACAAGCCTTCCCATCCATAACACCAACCGCACTAAGGCCGCAAAACACATCAAGAACCCATGACCAGGGTACAAAGCCTCTTTCACCGAATATCAATCTCAGGTGAAACTGAAGATAACACCAGCTTACTCTGAACTTTCAAATCACTTTGTCTTGCTCTTCCGAGCTCATGACATCCTTATAAACCTCGGACCTCAATCTCGATTCTTACTCCCAATTACATACTGCTTCCCGCACCTAACATACCAAGATGAGGTAGCGCAAGAATTCCATTATAACTTCCGAACTACCAATAGGATGAACACTTCATCATATAGGAACTTTTTACTTGACTCAAGTCAAGAGTACCATCTCAACACACGAGTGAACTCCCATTATCACCCAATCATGCAAATCCGTAAGTAGTAGTCTATACCACCATAACCCTTCCGGGGTCCGCCTACACCTGACAGGCCATAACACTCAAATGCTCCCACATGAGATCCGTACGACGGCTGACAAAGCCCCACACACACCGGCACAAACCACATGCGTAACTAAATCACATCAAAGGAATCGATCCCTGCTGCAAATGCGTCATTTTAACCATGGCTAATCAATCTATATTCTTTTAGTCATCTTCAATTTCCTAAGGAATAATAAAAACTTCCTTCAACCCATAGCAGACTCAACCGTCACTCATCCCGAGTGACCTTGATTCACGAGACTATGCTGCCCAAATCCCGCAACCCGTCTCATACTCTTCTGATAATCTTTTCTTCAATCCGGAGTCTATTTCTCTCACTACTCCAATATTATCCTGCATGCTGAAACATATCATAGAACATTCCAACCATCCTCTTTTTTCTCAGAGATTACTCTGTAAAAGCTCGATTCTCGGTCATACTGCTGCCTGAAATCCTTAAACGCCGCATTCTTAACTTTTGAACTCACTAGGACTGCTATTGAGAGTCACCCACTTTGACTGGCCCCGAATACAATCAACTCCAAGGCGTTCCTAGCACAGGAACACCTTTTTCAATGAACCACGTGACAGAGTCACTATTCTTACAACTTGCCGATGCCTTAAGCATAAATTCTGAATCTTCCAAAGCCTAACCCTGATCCGACAGGGACAGTTTTTGCACATATTCATTAAAGCACACGCACAATTACCATTTTAATCCTTTTTCTGTAGCTGAAATAACTTGCCAACACACCGACAATCCTCAACCCCATGCGAAGATAATCTTACAACCCAATTGAAGATGGTGGGACTCCCCCACTTAACCCGAAGCTACTCATTGCACCACTCTAGACCCTGTTGAGATCATTTATCCTTTGATAACGCGATCTATCTCAACCAATCCGTCCAACTCTTCCAGATCCTCCTGCTAGCATTCCCTAAATACTCAGATTCTCTAGCATCATTCACACATTCTGCCTCCTACCGACTAGCCACTAGAACCCCTCACAGAAACCTGCCAACCCCTCCATTGCTAACCTATTCACAGAAGACAACCCACATGTAGAAATCACCCGTGGACACCTCCCAACGACGTTGAAATGCACGCTCTATGTGATTTCAATACCCCATCCATTGCTAACCTATTCACAGAAGACAACCCACCTGTGGAAATCACCCGTGGACACCTCCAAACGACGCTGAAATGCACGCTATCTGTGCTTTCAATACCCCATCCTATGCCCTGCTTCATTTACCAACTTTACTAGTCCGTCCGCTCCTCATGGACATCCATTAAATGCGCGACAATATCTTCACTTTGCAACTACTCGACTTCCGCTTCTTACACCTAGCCTACTAGATATGGAACCCCCGCCTAGCCTCAGTCCTGGACCATTCTCTGTAGCTCTCAAACCAGCAGATCACCACGACTTCAAGCTCTCCGAAGATTATCTTTCTCTAGCTGCCTTCATTACCAAACCTTACCCCGTACTGAACCACCGCACCTCACGATCTCTGCCAACCGCTTTCTTCAATGCTTCCTCTCAATGCTCTGACCCCACGCAACCGAAAAACCCATAGCACCGACAAATTAACACATTCCATTTGATAAATGATGACGATGACACGTCATAGATGCATATCCTATCTCACTTGAAAACACCAAGTCCTACTACCTTATAAACCCCAACCGGACCATTCATAACCCAAATGCTCTTCCTCTGCCGGCAAAAAAGCATTGAAATCTCGAAATCACACTCTGAGAAGACCTCCCTTCAAACCATTCATCTCCCCCAGCATATAGGCAAACGTTCTATCATCATATCGACACCGCGTGATAATCAATTGCAAACATCATCACTACCCGAGCACAGCCTTAAGGCTCCCAGAAACACAACTACTGAGCTGAAATAACATATTACCCTTTTGCAGGGCCATAACAACAGCCAAGACCAATTACACATGGAAGCATCTCGGATTACATTCGTAGCACCATTCCCATTCCTCAGATTCCTCATCCATAGCAAGAGCTTCGCGACGCGTAGGATTGAGTAGGAATGAACATAGGCATAAGCCTCAAAGGAATCAACTCGCACGATGAAGAATCAAGAAGGGAAGTACTCCTAATAGCCCTGTAGCCTCTCGAAGATAAGTACAGACATCTCCGTACTGATCCGCAAGACTCTACTAGACTTGCACATGAATCGTGAGACCTACGGGAACCTAGCGCTCTGATACCATGTCGTCACGACCCAAAATCCAACACAGGTCGTGATGGCTCCCAACACCGGAGTCAGGCAAGCCAAAACATTAATTAATTGAAATAGCTTTCTGTTTTTAAAATATTTATGAAAACACTTCCTTTCACTTCATTACATAATAACCAAATAAAAGTCTATTAATTAAAACAATGGTTTAAAGATTACACTTAAGCAATTATATCCAAATACATATCCCAGAACCCGGTGTCACAAGTACATGAGCAATTTCTAAGAATTCAACAATCATTACAAGCCTGTCCGAAATACAACTAGACAAGGAAATATAAACTGAAATTAAACACAGTGTGAGGGAGACTCCGTCAGCTGCGGATCGCCTCCGGATGATGCAGCTTTCCTAAGTCTCCGAATCCTCCAATCACCATGAAAGTACATGTGCAATAAAAATGCACAACAAGTGTAGCATGAGTACAAAAACAACGTGTACTCAGTAAGTCGTCCGCCTAACCTCAGAAAGGTAGTGACGAGAGGTCACATTAGACACTCACTAGGGTCAAACAATATAATTTATGACATAATATTGAGAAATACAGTAGACATGTAAGACAATAAGCAGCGAATACGTATCAAGTACAGAAATTCAGATAACTACTGAGAATAAACAACAAAGTACACTTTCCTTTTTCCCAAATACATGTTAGGCCAATATCAATAAAACCGTACTAAGTAGTCATGCGCACACAAGGATAAGACAACCGGCCGGAGTCGAAGGAATATCTAATCACTGAATAGGCATAAAGCTTCCCCCGCTCTAGAATCATACCTGCGACTCGGGTGCTGACACATTTATACCAAATTACCATAAAGCTTCCCTCGATCGCGAATCATACCTACGATTCGAGTGCTGACACACTTATACTGAATATTATAAAGCTTCCCCCGCTCGCGAATCATACCTTCGACTCGGGTGCTGACACATTTATATCAAATTACCATAAAGCTTCCCTCGATCGCGAATCATACCTGAGATTTGAGTGCTGACACACTTATACTGAATATTATAAAGCTTCCCCCGCTCGCGAGTCATACTGCGACTCGGGTGCTGACACATTTATATCAAATTACCATAAAGCTTCCCTCGATCACGAATCATACTTGCGATTCGGGTGCTGACACATTTCCACACATTAAATCCGTATTTTTATCAAGAAACAATTTTCTCAGGTACGTTTTAAAATCCTTATTAAAAGAAACATGATATATAGGTTTTTGAACTCATTTGTCAAGTTTAATGATTATTCCACAATACAACCTAGTGCAGGTACACAAATATCCATAGAGAGATAAATTCTCTTTTTAGAAGATTAACAAGATGAACTCTAGTTTCCTTTTAGATATTCAATTACGTCTTCGATTATATTAGCAGTTTAATATTACGGGCAAGATTACAGGTATAACACGTAAGGCATGCTAGTGGGTCCTAGACTACCCGGACATGGCATAATAATAGCTATGCACGGACTCCCATCAACTCGTGCGTACGTATCCCCCGAAGATAATAGCATGTACTGATCTAATTTACCTACGGGGACGATTCTCCCTCACAAAGTTAGAAAGGAGACTTACCTCGCTCCGAAATTCTCACATCGGCTTCCAAGCCCTTCCGATGACTCTAACGGGCGCACAACGCTCCGAAACTACCATATAATGGCAAAGCAATGAAAATTCATCCTAATCCACACAACAAATTCAGATTATATAATTTCCCAACCCCGCTCGGAGAAAAGACCAAAATGCCCTCGGGCCCATGTTCCCGGAAATCCGAAATCTCGAAGATACATGCTACCCATAGATCTACTAGTTCAATCATGCAATTTACTCTACATTCCATACTCAAATTCGTGGCTAAATTCCAAATTTACATTTTCTAGGTTTTTCTTCAAAAACCCCAATTTTTCCCACAATTTCCCATATCAAATTTATGTAATGATCTTGTATTTAACTTGGAAATGAGAAGGAATCACTTACCTCTTGATGCTTGGTGAAAATCTCCCTTCGAAATCCTCCAAAATCGCCCCAACCAACTGAAAAGTGGAAGAGAAATGGCACAAACCCGACTTTAAAACATTCTGCCCAGGCCTTTTTCGCACCTGCGATCCAATAGCCGCTTCTGTGGCTCCGCGCCTGTGGAAATTCCATCACAGGTGCGGCTCTGACTTGACCCATAAATTTCCCACTCCTGCGATCCCCTCTTCGCACCTGCGATTCCGCAGGTGCGACCAATCTTCCGCACATGCGGCCTTCTCAGCTCCATCCCCAATCTCGCACCTACAGCTCCCTTAGCCGCACTTGCGGTCAAAGCCTCACAGGTACGATTACACTAGATGACAACAAGCTTCAGCCCTTTTTCCAACTTCAACTTTGATCCGCTAACCACCTGGAATCCACCCGAGGCCCCCAAGACCCCGTCCAATCACACCAACCTATCCCAAAACATGACTCGGACTTGCTCGAGCCCTCAAATCACATCAAACAACGCCGAAATCATGAATCGCACTCCAATCCAAATCTTTAAGAACTTGAAATTCCAAACTTCCACATTCGATGCCGAAACCCGTCAAATCACCTCCGATTGACCCCAAATTTTGCACACAAGTCATATTCAATATTACAGACCTGCTCCAACTTTCGGAATCGCATTCCGACCATGATATTAAAATTCTCACTTCCGGTCGAATTCTTCAAAAACCTTCAAATTTCTATCTTTAGCCAAATGACCTCAAAATGACCTACGCACATCCAAATGCACCTCCAATCGCGCTCCCAATTCCAAAATCACCATATAGAGCTATTCCCAGACTCGGTATCCCAAACGGACGTCACCCTCACTGATATGTACTTCAAGCCCAAACTCATGAAATCCTTCTAAAATGCTAATTTCTAAAATATATGCCGAAGCGCTCCCGGGTTATCCAAACCCCGAGCCGGACATACACCCAAGTCCGAAATCATCATATGAACCTGCTGGAACCTTCAAATCCTGATTCGGAGGTCGTTTACTCAAAATTCCAATCTTAGTTGATTTCTCCAACTTAAGGCTTCTGAAATGAGAATTTTCTTTCCAAATCAAATTCTAAACCTCCTGAAATTCAATTCCGACTATTCCCACGGATCATAATACCTTCAACGAAGCTGCTCACGACTTGAAAACCGCTGAATGACGCGCTAGAGCTCAAAACGACCGGTCGGGTCGTTACATATATGGCGTCTTGCACAATAATTTTTTCACCCTTGACGATGCCTCGCGCCGACAAGATTTACCCAAGATACTTTTATATTCCTCCTCAATTTTGGGACGTGTTCATTTATTTAAAAGCCCTACCTTCGTTCCCCCACACCCCAAACACGAAAACCTACTCTAGAAAGGGAAGCTCTTAGGAACCTAACTTCCCCAAGTTCCCTCCATCATCAAAGGTATGTTCTAACGATGATTCTAATTTAATTTCAATTCTCCAACACCATATTAACATGGATAAATCCTTCCACTCATTATATATTTGATCGAGACACTATTATTGAGAAAGGAAACTCTAGAAATCGAATTTAGTAGTGAACTTCGAAAAGGTAATGCTTCTACTCCCTAATCATTTATAAATATGAATTAGTGAGTTTTTGGGAGTGTAGTAAATGGGTTTGATAAATAGAACCATAAAAACTGTGTTAGGGTTTTGTGTTGTTCACTTATGGTTGTTGTTAACATTTGAGTGATGGGAAATGAGGTTAGTTACATCAATTTGGGATTGTAGAATCACCTAAAAGTAGTAGAATGAGATCTTGGTGGAGAAAATACCAATTACCAAGGGCTATGAGGCTTTACGCCCAAAAGATATTTGATAGAATTCCTAAGTGACTAAAACATAAGAATTAATGCTAATATTGGTTCATCTTGATATATATTGATGTAGAGTATCGTTGAAAGAGGCGAAGAACGTCTGATACTCTTTAAAAGGTCCAGAGCTAAGTTATGTGAGGCTAATTCTCTATGTTTGGGAATGTTAATGATTCACCCTACACTACGTTTCTTTTACGACTTCACTACTTGCCCCAGAAATAGAGTTAAGCCTAGTTCCTTGAATTGTTGCGGAACTTCTATTATCTAGCTTCATAACTCATTCATGACTTCCATTACGAACTTTGTGAGACCAGTGCGTAATCAATATAGACTTGGGTTTGATTCCCATGAATCTCAGTCTAGATTTCTCAGGAAGTCATAAACAATTAAACTTTCAGGTTTCATAATCAGTGCAAGAATACATGTCTTAGTCTAGTCGTATTCAGTATTCCAGTATCATGTAACTCAATATGATTCAGTATTTCAAAATCACATTGCAGTATGATTATTAGTTCCTAAATTTAAATTCCTGAATGTTGAACACATGTATTTGTCGCGCCCCTTTTTTTCTCGCGAAATCGGGTTTCCACATTTCCGAGACAATTCCCTTCCTTTTGGGATGAGATATGGGATTTGAAGACTTGGCACCTAACGGATTAAAGTGAGTTATGGCACCTAGAGTAATTAACTCATGAAACTAGTTTGCATCACCAGATATCGGGTAAGGGCTCAAAATTACCTTGAGGGGAAGGTGTTAGGCACCCCTCGAGGTCCACAATGGTGGGTCTCGGCCGAACTTAATTAAGAGAATTAGTCTTTAAAGGAAAATAAAGCAATTTAGACAACTATTATTTTAAAATAGGAATTAAAGGGGTCCTAAGTTTTTTAGCTGATAGGATCATTTTCATGCAATACTTGGTAACTTTCCCCAGGTTGGGGTGCTACACATAGTATTAGCGCACATGTCATCATCTCCTTTACTATCCAATTACTATCTTTCAGTTATTACTTGAGCATTCTAGTAGTTTCTAACTCGTGCCTTATGCGTGCACTACCCGTCCCTTACCTATGGTCCTGGAGGTGTTTAGGACCTCTATTTAAGGTGGTTCTAGACTGACCTAGGTTGCTTAAAATGAGAAAAGGCTAGGCGACAAACAAAATTCAAATAGGAATGTCACAGAAGCACAACTAAAGGCTCATGTTAACCTCCACAAATAGTGAACAAATGCACGTAGTTCAATCAGCAAATTTCATCAATTTAGGATCCTATAGGTCGGATATCTAGATGAGCATAAACAAAATGTAGAGAAGCAGTTTGTTAAAGGCGAGCATCGGGACCTATCAATTTGCCTACTGATTTTGATTAAGTTCTGAATCTGGGCAAATTTCAAGCAGCAAGAGATCACATTTTTAGGCCCATAATTCTTAATAAACCTACAGGTTTGCCTAAGTGATAACCAGAACATAATCCTATAGGCATGATATCTACAACTGTTAATTATAGGCCTATAACTATGAGTTACTGATTTTAACAGACAGGTTTTTATCTCTTTAGATCCTATTGGCATGCTTTCTACTTTGGAAGAATTAGTTAACTCCTATAGGCATGATTTCTAAGTGTTGAAACTGATTACAAGCATGATTTCTAAGTGTTGAAACTGATTACAAGCATGATTTCTAAACATTCACCTGATTTACCCGATAGGCATGATATCTATTAGTTTAAATCCCGTAGACATGATTTCTAGGTTTTGAAATTGATTTCTTTTATTCCTGTAGGCATGGTAACGAAGTTGAAACTGATTTTTATTTCCTATAGGCATGATATCTATTAATCACGTTGGGGCAAAATTTTTAAAGCAAATTCCCAGGAAAGTTTATTAGCTCAAACAAATAGAATCCGATATACATGACCACTAATGAACATTGAGATTGGAAATATGTGTAGATCCTAAGAACGTGGATTCTAATTCAGAATTACCAAAATACCTATAGACAATGTTTCTAATATGCATGATCACAAACATTCAAGAAAAACATCCTTTAGGCAGAATTTCTAAACGATTAGTAACACTCATACAATCAACACAGTAACCCTATAGACATGATTTCTACCCGAGTTTTGAAAAAATATATATATATAAAAAACCACCTTTTACTATTAACCCCAGACCTGTTATTACAGAGATTATTATAGCCATATATCAATGAATTGCATAATATTATCCATTATACTATAGGGAGCCTTAGCATGTCGATATTAACCTGGAAACCAAGCCTTCACAATGCAAGTCTGAAGCATAATGGGATCCATCCATGGCACATAAAATTAGGTTTCTAATGTGTCAAAGTTCCTAAGGGCCTCAGGGCCCTCAGGCAATGCTCACACCAGAACCTCACTTAAAAAACAGTTCATAAAAGATTGGAAGACCAGCCCCAATGTGTCAGAGTTTAGAGGAGTCTTAAGAACCCTAGGCAGTGCTCACATTGGGGGTGATAGGAACCTAGATAACTAAGAGTAGCAATTTAAAAACCAGTATACAACGGGTAAGGGGGATAGTTTTAGAAAAAACAGTTTGATTTTTAGAAGAAAATAAGTTCAAACTACATGGTAGCAAACAGAGATGGGCCAAGAAATAAACAGAGCACATGGTCTAAACAGATTAGTACTTATTCAACTAAGTACTCATACTAGTATTCAAAGTGATTCACAAAGAGCAAAGGCACTTAAATTAACAGACAGATTTGGCTACACATGCTTACAGGGCAGGGAACATACAACTGATTATACAGAGTTTCACATTATTAAAGATAACCTAATTAGCTTTGTCACTAAGTTAAATCATATAGGTATGCATTAGAAAACATGCTGAAGTTTGAAATAACTAACCAAAGAAACACATAGAACATGAAAGGGTAGTAGGATCTAGAGCATACTATTTTCAAAGAGAGGTAAACATGCATCATAGATCAGGCAGAAGCATGCTAAGGTTGAAATAAACATGAAGAACAGAACAAGATAACAAGAATTAAGATATAGCAGTTGAGAAAAAACAGACAAAAATCATGTGTCAAACAGAAGCAGGTTGAGGTCGAATTAAACTAATCACATAACATATAGAATAGAAATAGGTTAACAGAAGTTAACACATACCACTTAGGAAGAAAGTAAATAGGAATGTAATGGAAGCTTGGATCCAAAGAGTTTAGCCTTGGCTTTCAGCCAGCTAAATAGTGGAGAAACTAGAGTAGCAGCACAAAGAGACTTTTTTGAGGAAAAGATAGAGAGTTTTTTAAGTTGTGAAGTGAAGAAAGTGTGAGAGTGTGTAAGTGTGAGTATAAGTCTGTAAGTGTGAGCTTGTGTTTTAAAATCAGAATAGTGAAAGGTTTTTATAGCATATAGTAGAGTAAAACCAAATAAGATAAGGTATGCAAAATCAATCAATTAATCAATTAGGGTTAACATGAATCAATTAACAGTAAGTGTAACTTAAATTAATGAGCATCTTTCACGAAATAAATCAGTAGACAAGATTGAGGCTAAATAAGGTAAGTAGTAAATCCAGAGATCATTTATAGACCAGTACTAGTAATCAAAACACAAAAATCAGGCTAGCAAAAGAATTAAGGCAAGTAGTACCAATTAGGAATCGCACATAAGGAAAGATTAGGTAAAAATCTATCAAGGAGATATCAATTTTAAAGGGAAAGCACAATTTTTGAACCCTAATTAATCAAGTAAATAAGTTAATCACCTTAATTGACAGAGCCACAGTAAACGGGCAAGACATTATAACCAACAATCAAATAATGAAAAAGACATAGAGATCAAACTCAAGTAAAAGAAATCAGTCAAACAGTAAAGAAGAAAACTAGGGTTGAACATTTAAACGTTTAATACATTTTTGCAAAAACCTCTTGAAAATCGAAACCCTAGCTTTTAGGAAAAAATGTAATTGGTTGAAAATAGTAGTAAAAACAGAAGAATCTTAAAGGAATAATACCAAACGAACTCAAATCGATTTATCTAAAGAGGTCTGAACTGATTTGGCCAGAAATAGCAAGGTTTATACAAAAAATAATTAGAGGTGGAAAATCTGGTTTAAACCAGTGATTTGAAGCCATAAAACATTAAAAGTGATAATACTCATAGACATGGAGGTGAATATCGATAAGTTAATCGAGAACGTGAGAGATTTGAACCAAATATGGATTGAGCTTCTTGAGATTATCCTCAAGTAATATGAAAATCGAACAACCAACAGAGATAGGAGGCCGAATAGGGCCTGAGATTGAAGAAAGAACCTATGAATCAAAGGGGTTTCAGTGACGGCGGGCTAGGGTTAGAAGGAGGGTGAGAGAGAAGAGAGGAGGGAAGGGGTTTCAAGGTGGTGGATTTGGAAAAGTGAGTAGGGTTTAGGTAGTTTGGTTAATTAAAAATGGAAAGATTATCCTGGACCATTGATCTTCTGACATCAACGACCAAGATTAAATCTCGGGTTGGGGCGGATTATAACAATTGGGTTATTGGGTTTGGGTTATGGGTATTGGGTAAGGTTAGGGTATTGGGCTAGGGTAGTTATTGGGCTAAGGCCGGAAAAAAATCATAAAAGAGGCTATATGTTAAATATCCATTTAGTTTAATAATTTATAAAAATAGTTAATAAATGATGAAAATGTTATTTATGTATGAAATGATTTAAAATAATTACTTAATAATAAAATATAAAAAGTCATTTTCATATAAAAATAAAGTAATTATGCACACATGGGCTATTATTGCAAAGTTATTACAATTATAACCTGAAGATGTAATATAATTATGCATAAAATAATTAAAGCTTAATATAAATATAAATGATAAAATTTAAGCAATAAAATTATTATAGAATTATTTGTGATGCAATTAGTAATTATTTAGATAATAAAATGATCAGTAAAATATGGAAAAATGTTAATTGATGCTCATGCATTATTCTGAAAATACATATGCATTTTGAAAATATATACAGAAAAAATTGGGTATCAACAATATTTGGGCTTGAGGTTGTAGTTTATTTGCTTTATGCTTATTTGGGCCCGAGGCTCTAGTTTATGCTTTATGCAGGTTTGGGCGTGAGGCTGTAGTTGATGCTTACACATTTTTGTGTCTGAGGCCGTAGTTATGTATACGTATACTTGGGCATGAGGCCGTAGCTTTTGCACATATATATTGGGCCTGAGGCCGTAGTATATTCAGATAAACGGGTTTTTCATCATTCAGAAGAGGGACTATTCATATCCTTACTTCTTTTGTTCAGTCCAGTTATCGGTAATCATTTCAATTTCAGTTTCAGTTTCAATAATTATCATTTCAGTTATCAATTATCAGTTCTCAGTTATCAACTTATTTTCGGTTTTAGATTTATAATTCTTTCTTTTAGGTTATTTACATACCAGTGCAATTCAAATGTACTGACGTGCCTTTTGCCCAGAGCCTACATCTCACGATACATGTAATGATTTACAGGTTGACGATTCAGAGCGTTAGAATTCTCATACCAGCTATTTGGTGATCCACAGTTCTTTCGGGGCATTATCATTACCTTTTTGTCTTCAGTATTTTCAGACAATCAGTGTTTTCGGTAATTCATTAGAGGCTTCATAGACTAGAGTAACAATTAGATAGAGTCACAAGCTTTTCATGTTAAGAAATATTGACTACAATTATGTTTCAGACTTGTTTTAGTTTTTCTAACTTTGAATTATATCATTTAGACTTTCAGTATATCAGCATGTGTTAGTTTATCTTCCACATTCAGTATATTATGATATCACATGTTGCTTCAACCAGCCAGTTGGTTCGCTCGGTCATATTTTATCAGGCACCGAAAGCCATGTTACATCCAGGCCTATGTTCGGGGCATGACAGATTTGAGCCGAGCGGAGGCGAATTGTCAAGGAAAAAGCTATTTTTGAGTGTTGATGAGGGCTTTTGAATTAAGTATCTTGCCTAGCATTGTGACTGGGAAACTACCTCATAGGGATTGGTTTGTTTGCACTATTTGACCTACGTGAGACTCGTGTACTCGAGGTGACGAGTGTGTACACAGATTTATATGTGGGAATTTGACAGGTTTAGACTCTTAGGTTCTTATACACACTTAATTGAAGTCACTCCATCATGTTATGTCCTCCATTGTTAAATCCACTCTTATATGCCTTATTTGAAGTTGTTGGTTCGTGTCCTATCTTTTGTTTCCAAATATACTCTTACATTATTTAATTTTAATTGTTGCCCCTTTACTTTTACATGTTATCTCTTCCGTAGTTGATTATCTTTAATTGGAGTTATTGTTACATGTTACCTCTTCCATAGTTGGCTATCCTTAATTGGACTTATTGTTACATGTTATCTCTTCCGTAATTGATTATCCTTATTGAAGTTATTGTCACATGTTATCTCTTCCCTAATTGATTATCCTTATTTGAAGTCGATGTTACATGTTACTTCTCTTATTGTTTAACTACTCTTACTTGAAGTCATTATTACTTGCATGTATTTCGTTGTTGAGCTTATTCTTCCATTTAATTGCGTTGTTGTCATTCTTATGTTCATTTACTTATTGTACCTCGCGTTATTGTTATTCTTTTTTTTACTCGGTGTTGTTGAGCCATGGGTTGTATGTGGCTGTGGTATTGGAATTGTTGTTGTGGAAACATTATGGGGTATGGGCATATGTGGTGTGGGTATGTAACGACCCAGCCGTCCGTTTTGGGCATATGTATTCCGCTCAACTATTTGAAGTCTTGACCAGCATCATACAATGTATTATAACTTGTGTGAATCGTCGATTTTGATTTTCAGGTTATTTAGAATTAAGTTGGAAGAATGAATTTCATGATTGAAGATTTAGAATTGGACGAGTTGACCAAGTTTGACTTTTTAGTATTTGACCGTGGATTGGACTTTTGATGGTTTCGTTAGGTCTGGATGGTGATTTTGCACTCAGGCCTATGCCCAGATTCACATTTGGATATCTCTAGAAGGTTTCCGCGCTATTTGGCGAATGTTCAAAATTTAAAGGTTTGGAAAGTTCATAACTTTGATCGTGAGTTGACTTTGAGGATATCATATTCGCATTGTTGTTCCAGGAATTGGAATATCGTCATTATGTCATTTGAGACTTGTGTGTAAGATTTGAGCTGATTTCAGGTTGATTTAATATGTTTCGGAATGAGTTTTAAAAGTTAAAAGATTTAAGGTTCATTAAGTTCGATTTGAGGAGAGATTTTTGGTTTTGACGTTATTATGCGTGATTTGGTGCCTTGAGTAGGTTCGTGTTATGTTATGGTACTTGTTGGAATGTTCAGACGTGGTCTCGAGGGGCTCGAACGTGTTTCAGATTAATTTTGGCCCATTGCTTCTTCATGTTGCATTGCTAGGTCTGCTGAAGTCTGGTGCACCAAAGTTTTCTTCGCGATCGCGGATTAGGAGATGCGACATCATAGAGGAAAGATTTGAGCTAGGTAGTTTCTTAATCACGATTTGATGGATGCAATCGCACAGCTTGGTGTGGATATTGTACGTGTTCGCAAAATGGAGGATGTGTTCGCATAGTGTTGAGACTAGACAGTTGGGAACTGGAATTTCTTCAACGTGTTCGCATAAGAGGTGACACGTTAGAAATGTGGGAGCCTTTGTGCTTCTCGTTCTGATATTTTTCTTAAAGTATATATATATTTTTGTGTATATCGCCTCACGTTTTACTTTTGTTTCGTGGATTTAGGATGTGAAATGAGTTTATTTATATTAATTTGAGGTGTTTTTATGTGTAGGAATGATCTGGGAGAAATCGGGGGCGAAATGTGCGAAATTAGAGCCAAAACGGACAAAAACAGGAAAGTTGAGCAGTGCAGCGCTACAGGAAGCGCCCTGAGCTGTCTGTGGCGCTAGAACTAGAATACTCCAAGCTACAGCGCCTTAGAGGACGCCTAGCGCTGGGCAAGACACCGATGGCGTTAAACTTCTCCAACTTCGCCCGGAACACGGTTATTTCGTCCCTAGACCTACCCAACACGTATAAAAGCAAGACTAAACCTAATTTGGAGGATATCTAACATACTTTGAAGGAGAATTCACGTGGGAGAACACACACCACGCTTGGAGGAGGCTTCTAACTAGTTTTTCTTCTCTTCTCTTCCTTTAATCTCATAGTTTATTAGTTTTAGAGAATTGGGTGCTACATGAATGTTGTAGTTTGAAGCTTGAATTGTTATTATTATTTTATCATATTGGTTTATTTATTCAATATT
>ML330139.1:0-47473 GCA_005239505.1 Nicotiana paniculata | reverse complement strand
ATTGAGATTTTTGCACATTTTCCTCCTAAGGCACTTAGTCGCTAAAAGAAGTAAGGTGAGATAGTGGGGATTAGCTTTTGAGTGGAGCCATGGAAAGGCTTGTTAGTGCACTAAAATTGTATTCAAAAGTCACTAGCCATTGAATCCTCATGTATGGAGTGTGTGTAGGAAAGAAAGATAAAAAATGATAGTAAAAGTATGTACAAAAAGATACACACCTACAAGTTTTTATTAATTTGTGCTAGTGAAAATATATAAGTGCTTAATTCAAAAAGGGCTATGTTGAATATGAATTGTGGCAAGGGAATTGGTTGAGAAGAATATGTGTTGATTTGTGAAGGTAGTGTATTAAAGTTCTTAGGAGGGTTAGTCACTATTCCTAAAATATATCCTACCCGTCCCATAGCCTACATTACAGCCTTAAAAGTCCTAATTGATCCTAGATTTGGCTACCTTGAATTAGTGGAGATCTACACTACGGGCAAGCTTATGGTACGACCACGGGATGCATATGAATTCTTTGTGAGAGTGAGTGAATTTCTTCAATTGTGTGATGTCCTTAAATTATGTTCAAAACCATATTTGAATGTTTGAACTATTTATATTCACTCTTTAGTTTGTTGGTGAGGGCACATGATCTCATGAACGATTGGGAATGTTGTAAACTTTCTTGTTGGCTAGGTGCGTGAATTGAGAGGGCTTAGTGGTTGCAAGTTGACTCTTGAGGTTGGGTGGTTGCAATTAGGTTGTTGGTATGATTGATTAAATTTTTATACTTGGGCATGTTTAAACAAGGGAAAGAATGTGAAACTTTGTATGTTCATACTTGATTGCCAGTATCGATCATAGTTAAGGGGTAAGGTGTGTGATTAAAAAGTAAAATACTCCTTGATAATTAAATGTGGACGTGTTGAAGGGTAGTAGATTGTCCAATTGCTCGAGGACAAGCAAGAGTCTAAGTGTGGGGTGTTGATGTGTGGCTATATTTCGTGGTTTAAAGCATTATATACCTTACATTTTATGTGCGTTAATGATAAAAATAAATGTCATATGTGCATAATGGAGTCTATTTCATGTGTAGTTGAATTGGAGATGGAAGTCGAGCTAAATGGATGCATAAACGTCAAAAATACGCTTAAGAGTCGAAAAAGAGTGACTCGGGCTATAGCCAGGCGTTTGAGCTGTAAAGCCTGGTCATACCAGGCTATAGCTGGGCGTTTGGGCTATAATGCCTTGCATGACCAGGCGTTTGGGGGGCATTAGAGCCCTAACGTCATGCCTGGCCAAGCTTTACCCTGGCATTTGTGCCATACAGCCTGGTCCCTAGTCTGGTCAAATCCGAGTTTTGAAGGTTTTAAGTGTTTCCGGTTTGAATAGAAGTCTGCTACACGTTTAGGGTTTGTCCCAAACATATAAATAGACCCAAAAACATAACTTTGAGGGGATGATGCCATTTTTGGAGAGAAGATACACACGGGATCATTAGGAAGCAAAGGATTATCAGTTTTCTTCATCTTATTCTAGTATTTTCAATTTATGCAACACTTATGCAATGGTTTGATTCTAGCATGAGTGGCTAAACACCCATTGTTCTGGGGTTGTGGTTTATCCATGAATATTGTTATTCGACATTAATTTAACCTTGATTATAGTTCACTCAATATATGGTTGTTTCTTCAATTCTGTGTTTAATTGCTTAATTGTCTGGCCAGCAGTTAGGTTCTATATCCTATCTATGTTATGCTTGGGAAACTCGTATATAGATTAGAGAAGAATTGAAGAGAGCGTGATCTTAACCCTTCAGGGGAGCGGATTTGTGGTTAGGATTGGAATATACCTCGTCACCGTGCTTAATTTAACATCGTAATCTTAATGCATTCTGATAGATTAATTCCATAGGAATATAGGCATTAATCTATTGAGAATAGGCGAGTCGTGCTTCGGGAGAAGGCTATGAGAGCGTTTATCGATTAATTAGCAATCATGGTGAATTATATGAAACAGAAAGTTAATTAGAATGCAATACGAGTGGTGAATTGATCACAACCCTGGAATATTTGTCTTACTCAATACACAACAATATTCTTGTCACTTAATAATTAGTTATTTCATAGAATCGTAGTATAAATTAGTTATTCTTGAATTTTATTTTGGCTTGATTAAATAACAATTATAGTGAATTAATGAGTAGTTTACACAAGTCTCTATGGGTCCATTCGATTTAACATTATAATACTTGCTACGACCACGTATACTTGCGTGTGCATTTGGGACAAACAGGAGACCTAGCTCGAGGGCCAAAGCTGCGCATTACATAGGCATTTAGTCTCTCAAGGTAGCCTAATAGTTGAGAAAGTCAACTGAGAGTTGACTTATTGGTGAACGACCTCGAAATGCAGATTTTATGGATCGGATGGTTTCGTTAGATGAATTGGGACTTAATAGTGTGTTTGGAATGGAGTTTATATGTCCGGTGTAGAATTAGGCTTGAATTGGCGAATTAGTTTTTGGCAATTTCTGGTTGGCAGTGGAAAATAGGCTATTGGGGTTGGAATGGAATTCCGAAAAATTGAACAGGTCAGTAATTTCATTTGGGTATGTGTGCAAAATTTAAGGTCAATCGGAGGTGTTTTGGTTGGTTTCGGCGTCGTTGGCGAAATTTGAAAGTTTCAAAGTTCATAGGCTTGAATTTGATGTTATTTTGGTGTTTTCATGTTGTTTTTGGAGTTTCAAAGGCTTGACTAAATTTGAATAATGCTATGGGGTGTGTTAATATGTTTGGTAGGGGCCCTGAGGGAGTCGGGATTGATTTCAGATGGTTGGCAGAGTGTTGAACTTGGAGAATTTGCAGCAAATGGCTGCTGGTGTAAGTTTCTGGTGTTGGCGGCACCTACGGAAGGGTAGCCACAGGTACGATGTCGCTGGTGCGAAAGGTCATGCGCAGGTGCGAAGGGAGTCTTGGTAGAAGGAGTCCGCAGGTGCGAAGAGATGGCCGCACCTACGAAGCCGCATGTGCGATAATTTGGTCTGTTAGTGGAATTGCGCAGGTGCGCATCTGGGACCGCAGGTACAGGTCCGCATGTGTGATTAAGTGTCCGCAGGTGCGGAATTGCTGGGCAGAACAATATAAAAGAGGCCTCCGCGAAATTTTAGTTATTTCACCATTTTTGCATGCGGTTGGAGCTCAATTGAGGGCAATTTGAAGATAGAATTCGTGGGTCTTCAGTGGAGGTAAGTTCCCAGGTTACTAAAGTCGTTTCCATGCTATTTTGTTCGGATTAGGCTTGTAAATTGAAGGATTTAAGTAAGAAAAAGTTGGGAATATGGGAGGAAAGATTTGGGAAAGAATAAATAGGAAATTGTCGTCCGACTTTGATATTCTTGGTATGTACGGACTCGTGGGAGGATAAGGGTTCTTTTGATGTAAATTTTATCGGATTCTGAGCCATGGGCCCGGGGCTCGGGTTTGGCCGAATTTCGAGATTCTGGTATATTTTGATAGTTTATGATTGAGTTGTGTTCCTTTAGTTTATATTGGTGATGTTGAACTGGTTTTGGCAAGATTCGAAGCAATCGGGAGCCAATGTGAGGGGCAAGAGCATAGCGGACTAGTGTTGTGGCCCGGTAGAGGTAAGTAATGGTTATAAATCTTGTCCTGAGGGTATGAAACCCCGGACTACATATTTCTCACTGATTTTAGAATGGTGCACATGTCGGATGATGAGTATGTGGCGCGCACTGATTTTTGGATTGGACTACGTCCTCTCCACGGCAACAATTGAGTTGCATATTTTACTCTGAACCTTATGTTAAATTATGTTCTAAAGATTGTTGAAATATTTGGGCAATAAGTCGTGTTTGGGGCCTTGTGTTGATCTATTTAGACCCCTAGGGGGCTTTTTACTGTTGTTTTCCTCACTATGTATTGATGATTTCACTCAGCCACATTGTGCTTATTGTTTTCGAAACTCAGTCTGGTTTACACTACTTTGAGATTTAAAAATGATGTTTTGGGTCGAGTACCCTTTTTTACTCATTTGCCCGAGGGGCTTTTTGAGTAGTTCTGCTGAGTGAGGCCGAGGGCATGGTTATGAGGATATGATACGCCACGAGGTGGTTTGATATTAGCGCTTGGGCTGAAGGATCCCCTCCAGAGTCTGCACCCAGCCCTAGTGAGCGCACTGAGTGCCGAATGATCGAGTGATTGGGAGGCATGAGTGACTGTGAGGTGCTGAGGGAATGATTATGAGTGATTGTGAGGCATGCCCGAGGGGCTGATTAGGATACATGTTTTGCCCGAGGGGCTACTTATGATTTTACTACTTTCACTCTGAGCTTATGAAATATGTTTTGCTCGAGGGGCCTCTATACGATTCATTTCATTTTCATACTAAATCTTTCGGTTTGAAGTTGTTGAAAATATACATTCTTCAAAGGATTTTTCTGAAGTTTGTTTTAAGGCATAATGATTACATATATCTATGTTATACTGTTGGAAAGAAAGGATATGCATCTTGTGAATTGATGACATTGATTTTATTTGTTTCTTACTGCTCATACCTGATTTATTTTCATTAATACTAAGTTGGTGTACTCACATTACTCCCTGAACCTTGTGTGCAGATCCAGGTGTTAGGGCAGGGTGAGTTGTCTATTTGTTCCATATATTCTCGGAGGTTTGCAAGGTAGCTGCATGCATCTGCAGTCCTACTCCCTCTCCTACTTACTATTATAGAATTTATTTTCTTTTGAGTTGTATATTTTATGTAGATGCTCATGACCAGTGACTCCGGGTTCTCGGGGGTTGTATTTAATATTCAGTATAGCTTTAAGTGTAGTTTTGGCTGGCCTAGTTCCACGATAGGCGCCATCACAACTGGCCCAGATTTGGGGTCGTGACAGTTTGGTATCAGAGCCGCTAGGTTACATAGGACTCACCGGTCATGTGCAGGTTTAGTAGAGTCTTGCAGATCGGTACGGAGACGCGTGTACTTATCTTCGAGAGGCTGCAGAACCCTTAGGTAAAAACTCATATTCTTTAATTCTTGTCGTGCGAATCCATTGTACTCAGCCAAGAGCGTAACTCTTGAATTCCTTCCATGTATCCGAACGCGTACGAGAGCGCTTGGTATCGGCTGTGCATCGACGACTTGTGGCTTCTATGGATGAGATTTGATTTTTGCATATTGGTAATGGGCCAGTTTGGAATACTTGAGGCCGGATTCATTCTGTGGCTTGATTGCTGAGATTTTCGTTGTGTGGGCACATGCAATTGGGGACTTGTATGACCGTTTGTGTTCTTATTGATCAGAATTGGTGGCTAGATGCCTATGTGGTGGGTGCGATTTGATGGTTAGATGTGTTCATACTGTGAATTGTGTCAAAAGGGTTGGCTGGAAATGCGGTAAGATTTATCGAGTGCTGTCTCAATTTGGTATACGTCCTTGAGTTGTGAGTATGTTGGAAGACCTCTCATGTTTTGTAGTTGTGGAGTGAAGCGGTTTTTTTGTTGGGTTATGAGTTCCTGGTGATTTCTTTTGAGTTGACCATTTGCCCCACTAACGTTCATGTATTTGATTAACAGTGTATTCCAACCGTATTAGCACTCCTTGTTATTGTATTCATTGATGACGTCCTGGAATATTTCCGTAGCCAGGAGTAGCATACTCAGTATCTAATGATGGCATTATAAGGATTCAGGGAGGAAAGGCTCTATGCCAATTCTTCGAGTGTGAATTTTGGCTCATTTCAGTAGCATTCTTGGGACACGTGGTGTCCAGTGAGGGTATCCATGTGGTCAGACATGTGTGTGTAGAGCTTCCAGAAGCTCGAGATTTCTGTGACCACCGCTCCAGTGTTAGTTCTGCCATCATCTTCAAGTTTTTTTTTTATCGCGTATTGTGGTGCCTTGAGGGTAGGCGTTGGTTGTGTTCAGATGCAGGAAAGTGTAGGGATTGCGTGATATTTCTGGTCTTTAGAAGTGTATGGAGAGATAGCAGTTGAGGCTAAGCGGGCAGGGGTATCTCTTGCGGGTTGTCTCAGGGTGTGTGGTCCCTATGTAGTTCTGTAATAAGTTCTCTTCTACCAGTAAATGATATATGTTGTAATTGGAGTTTAAATCGCTTGTGGAAGTTGGCGTGACTATTGCAATGGTGAATGCGAGATTTGCAGATGACTTAAGTTGTTAGATGGGTGGTGTTATTATGGGCATTGTGAGTTATTGTTTGTCTCGATCGTTGGCTTTGAGCGAAGTGGGGGAGTCTGTTAATGATAAGTTGATTGCACAATTATGTGTGGTATTGGTTTCAGTTTGGGGTATATTGGTAAATCAGTTATGACCTGCAGGTGTAGGGTCTGTGAATGTCACGAGTAATGGAAATTTCTTCGATATAGGTTGCAATGTACTTTGTTGGGTAATTGGGTCCTATTGAATGATTTAGTGGAAGTTGTAAAAGGTGTAGTATGTGCAGTGTATGAATTTGCTTGTGGCTTCAAGTGAGTGGATTACATTCCTAGTATGTTAGTGTGCGAAAGGGTCATGTCGATTCTGTCTAATTGGTCGGTGTGATTGAGATTTACGTTAGAGGGTGTCAAGACTTGTGGCATATCTACATCATCACGGGTTTTACATATCAGTATCAGGAAGGTGAAGGTAATGACTTTAGATTCGCAGGAAGTCTCTTCAGAGTAAGTAATTCGAATGTGGTACTTTTGGGGATGTTTGAGAAAGTATTATGAGCCTTAGACGATATGGTTTTATGATTAGGTCACGTGTGGTGATTCTGGGTTGAAAAATTATGGTATTACGGCAGGGAGAAGTACCAATTTGAAGGTAAATCAGAAGGAACTTGAAATAGGGCAAATTGGTAGTAGGTCTGATCGACATGGTAAGGGATACGATTAGTTCTTGGGTGTTCATGAGGTGACAAGTTTTTCGGTTGTTTCTTAGCAATGCTCTTGGATTTTTTGTGGCCTGCATAGTTTGGTTGAGTTAGAAGAATTCAGTCGTGATGGTTTGGTGTTGCGCAAATGGGATTTTGGATAGTTCCGGATGGTTTCTACCGCGGTTCAGGGTGCATATTTTCTTATGACGTGTAGTGAATTTGTTTCTAAATGGGATCCAATGGGAGTTCTTGGCTAGTTGTGTACGTAGTTGCTTGTGGCTCAGAAGGGACCATGGAGTTCCCGTATTTTTTTCCTAGGTTGGCATGGCGTCTGCGGTATGTTGGGTAGAGTTAAGATTTGCATATGTGAGGTCACGGTTCGGTTCTTGAAGGAAGGTCATAAATTCTTAGGCAGCATGGGGAATTTCAGATAACTAGGTAGATGATATCACTAATTGTTGCGACCAGATGAGGGTATATATTTCAGAAAGAGCAATGTGTTTGAGTTAAGGGTAATTCATTGGTATCGCGGCGCCCTATTATTGGATCGACTGTTGATATTCAAGGTTGCTTGGTAAAAGGAAGAATTATAGGGGTATCCCTCGTGGAATGAATGAGTATTTGGGATGTGTTATGTATTCGAGCTGTGGAGTTGTGATCAGATATGGTAATCCTTACGTTTCATGGACTTCGAGACTGAGAGTTCTCATAAAGAGGATATTTTGTGGTAGTGAACTGTGAAGATGCGAGCTGAGCTAGTCGGATGTTAGTATGTACCATGATTCCGTCATTGTGAACTTTTCAGTAAGTTATCTATCTGTTGTGGGTGATTAGAGTTAATTTAGGGTCACTGGTAGGCTAATATGTGTGGGTGTTCTGCACTGGGTTGGAATTGTTGGCTCCGAATTTCTATTATTACGGAAGGTACCATTCGATTATGATTGAGTTTATTCATGTTCTGGAGTGATCTATGAGTTACTCTTCGGTGTTGCGAGGAGTGGTGATTATTGGTTATATGCACATATTGTGCGGTTCTAATTGGGAGTTATAGCTAGATTTGAGTAAGGTAAGTAATTGGGTGTTGCGGGACTGAGACGTGTTGGTTATATACCTTCTTTTTCGGGTGGCATTGTATCGTCTGGTTTCCCCCGTGGTTATGGCAATGCACTTTGAGTACTTGATGTCGAATTTCGAATGGTTATTGATTTTGGGCAAGGTGTCTTGAAGTATTTCAAGTGGACCGGCGTTGGATGAGATCGCACAGTGTAGCAGAGTTATGTAGGGGTATGACCTTTGGTATTGGATACATGTGTTTTTTATTTTTACGGTGTGTGCCAGACTGTTAGTATGATATGGTGGTGGTAATTGTTAATGGTAGGATAGTCCTCTCGTGTGGATCTTTTATATAATTTGATTACATTGGGAAGTTGATGTTAAGTGCACAAGTTGCACAGGTTTTGGCTTCGAATTGAATTGATGTGCCATGTTATCAAGGTGGTCGTGATGGATGAGAAGAGATCATTGGACCTAGAATGAACATTTTCAGAATTTTCTACAGCATAGTTGGAAGGATAAATATCGGGAGTCGGCTTAGAAATCTGCTATAATTCCGGTTTGGGAAGGGGTAGTTTCATGTCTGGCTGATCGGACAAATGGTTGTTAGTTCTACGTGATTCTTTCATCATCGGCAGTATATGGAAGTGTTAGAGCGAGGCGGTTCATGATAAGAGGTTATGTACTGGTATTGGGTTGTTCTGAGCAGTTATTGTGGTTAAGAGTAATCGCTATGAGTGTTTGAGTCACGCGATGTATTATGTGATTTCATCTGGGTGCATATATGGCTTGATTCAGCATGTTCAGACTTGTTCAGTTTATAGTTATGGAAATTATGATCTTGTATATTATTTCAGAAGTGGGAATTTGGTTCTAAGGTTTATGGGCCGGGATTTGGGATTTCGAAATTTCAACGGAATTGTTCCATTGGACCTATATGGGATAGGGTGACATGGGATCACCGCTGGGTATGTGCGTGGTAAGCTACATAACATTTTGATGGTGTTGGAGAACAACTTTTGGCACGTTCGAGGATGAATGTATGTTTAAGTGGGGGAGGATGTAACGACCCGGCCGGTCGTTCCGAGAGTTTAGCCCCATTTCCCCCATTTCTGCATTTGTCATATATTGCTAGCTTTTTTGTGTGTGTTGGGTCAGTTGGTTTGGGTCCGGAGTGGTCATGGTGAGAATTGAGGCATTTAGTCTCTCAAGGTAGCCTAATAGTTGAAAAAGTCAACAGAGAGTTGACTTATTGGTGAACGACCTCAGAATGCAGATTTTATTGCTCGGATGGTTTCGTTAGGTGAATTGGGAATTAGGAGTGTGTTCGGAATGGAGTTTTGATGTCCAGTGTAGAATTAGGCTTGAATTGGCAAAAGTTAGTTTTTGAAGATTTTCGGTTGGCAATGGAAAATAGGGTTTCGAGGTCGGAATGGTATTCCGGAAGTTGGAACAGGTCTGTAATGTCATTTTCAGTATGTGTGCAAAATTTCAGGTCAATCGGAGGTGTTTTGGTTGGTTTCGGCGTCATTGGCGAAATTTGGAAGTTTCAAAGTTCATAGGCTTGAATTTGATATAATTTTGGGGTGTTCATGTTGTTTTTGGTGTTTCGAATGCTCGACTAAGTTTGACTAATGCTATGGGGTGTGTTGGTATGTTTGGTAGGGGCCCCGAGGGGCTCGGGATTGATTTCGGATGGTTGGCGGAGTGTTGAACTTGGAAAATTTGCGCAAATGGCTGCTGGTGTAAGTTTCTGGTGTTGGCCGCACCTGCGGAAGGGTAACCGCAGGTGCGATGTCGCTGGTGCGAAAGGCCATGCACAGGTGCGAAGGGAGTCTAGGAAGGAGGAGTCCGCAGGTGCGAAGAGATGGCCGCACCTGCGAAGCCTCAGGTGCGGAGAATGGTCGCAGGTGCGAGAATTTTGTCCGTTAGTGGAATTGCTCAGGTGCGCACCTGGGACCGCAGGTGCGGGTCTGCAGGTGCGATTAAGTATCCGCATGTGCGGAATCGCTGGGCAGAACTGTATAAAAGAAGCCTCCGCAAAATTTTAGTTATTTCACCATTTTTGCATGCGGTTGGCGCTCAATTGAGGGAAATTTGAAGAGAGGATTTGTGGGTCTTCAATGGAGGTAAGTTCCCGGGTTATTAAATTCGTTTCGATGTTATTTTGTTCAGATTAGGCTTGTAAATTGAAGGATTTAAGTAAGAAAAAGTTGGGAAAATGGGAGGAAAGATTTGGGAATTTCTTTCGGCAATTTTAGTAGGCAATTGTGATCCGACTTTGATGTTCTTGGTATGTACGGACTCGTGGGAGGATAAAGGGTTCTTGTGATGTAAATTTTATCGGATTCTGAGGCATGGGCCCAAGGCTCGGGTTTGGCCGAATATTGAGATTCTTGTATAATTTAATAGTTTTCGATTGAGTTGTGTTCCTTTAGTATATATTGGTGATGTTGAACTGGTTTTGGCTAGATTCGGAGAAATCGGGAGCCAATTTGAGAGGCAAGAGCATAGAGGACTAGTGTTGTGGCCCGGTAGAGGGAAGTAATGGTTATAAATCTTGTCCTAAGGGTATGAAACCTCGGACTACATATTTCTCACTGATTTTAGAATGGCGCACATGTCGGATGACGAGTATGTGGCGCGCACATATTTTTGGATTGGACTAGGTCCTATTCGCGACAACTATTGAGTTGCATATTTTACTCAAAACCTTATGTTAAATTATGTTCTAAAGATTGTTAAAATATTTGGGTTATAAGTCGTGTTTGGGGCCTTGTGTCGATCTGTTTAGACCCCTTGGTGGCTTTTTACTGCAGTTTTCCTCACTATGTATTGATGATTTCACTCAGCCGCATTGTGCTTACTATTTTCGAAACTCATCCTAATTTACACTACTTTGAGATTTAAAAATGATGTTTTGGGTGGAGTACCCTTTTTTACTGATTTGCCCGAGGGGCTTTTCGAGTGGTTCTGCTGAGTGAGGCCGAGGGCCTGATTGTGAGGATATGATACGCCACGAGGTTGCTTGATATTAGCGCTTGGGCTGAAGGAGCCCCTCCGGAGTCTGCACACACCCCTAGTGAGCGCACTGAGTGCCGAGTGCCGAGTGACGAGTGAGTGGGAGACATGAGTGACTATGAGGTGCTGAGTGACTGTGAGGTGCTAAGTAACTGTGAGGTGCTGAGTGACTGATTATGAGTGATTTTGAGGCATGCCCGAGGGGCTGATTATGATACATGTTTTGCCCGAGGGGCTACTTATGATATTACTACTTCCACTCTGAGCTTATGAAATATTTTTTGCCCGAGGGGCCTCTATATGATTTGTTTCATTTTCATACTAAATCTTTCGGTTTAAGTTGTTGAAAATATACATTCTTCAAAGGATTTTTCTGAAGTTGGTTTTAAGGCATGATGATTTCATATATCTATGTTATACTGTTGGAAAGAAAGGTTGTGCATCTTGTGAATTGATGACATTGATTTTATGTGTTTCTTGCTGCTCAGAACTGATTTATTTTCATTACTACTGAGTTGGTGTACTCACATTACTCCCTGCACCTTGTGTGCAGATCCAGATGTTAGGGCAGGGTGAGCTGTCTATCTGTTCCAGAGATTCTCGGAGATTTGCGAGGTAGATTCATGCGTCCATAGTCATGCTCCCTCTCCTGCTTACTATTATAGAATTTATTTTCCTTTGAGTTGTATATTTTATGTAGATGCTCATGACTAGTGACTCCGGGTTCTCGGGTGTTGTATTTAATATTCAGTATAACTTTAACTATCTTATAAATGTTTATAATCAGTATAGTAAAGATGTAAATTGAAGCTTATTATGATTTGAGTGTAGTTTTGGCTGGCCTAGTTCCACGATAGGCACCATCATCACTGGCCTAGATTTGGGGCCGTGACATCATCAATGTCAGCTCACGCCATACATAACAACATAAGCTCCAAAATATGCACGCAAGGTGCAGAAGTGTAGTATGAGTACAATCGACCTCATGTACTCAATAAGTAACAAACCTAACCTTAGGTTGAATGCAGTGACGAGCTAAGAAGAAGGTCAGCGACCAATATCAATAGCCAATAACAATTCATAACAGTGTAGTGAAACTAGTAAAGGTATGTGACTTAGGAGATATATGCTCAGCTTGATCACGGTATTGGGAAAGCCGACATGCTATTTAAATAAAACAGTCAATTCCAAATATTATGACTGAGAAACAACTAAACATGAGTTTATCAAAAGAATTGTATTCCAAATTCACAACACCAGATAAGAGGTTATGTTACCAATTACCATGAAGAAAGTACATCCCTAAGCCTACATGTCAATATACATGTCCGGTCATCAGTTATCATATATCGTCTAACAAGAGGAATAAACACATATATGCCTACATGTCGAATCATAAATGTCACATTACTGTCTAGCATAATGAATATGCATCTCTACTCAAAAGGTGTTGAAAATAGATGGATATTTTTGAAATATTCCCCATTTTTGAAACATTTCACCAATGTACGCGGGTCTGATTCTGACAACCCCATTGGGATACGTAGGCAAATCTCATCAGGTTCAGCCCCACTTCTACAAAATTACCAAAAAAAAAGTGTTTCAAACTTTCCGATAATGATTAAGCCAACCCAACTTTGGTTTTATTCCAAGTCATTTTTGCTAGAATAGCCCTAGAACCTCCTTATTAAGTGTGAGAAGTCTATTCTCACGACATGTCTCTCGAGTCGGTGTTTATTTTTACCGTAATACTCTTGCTTAACAAAGACAGCCCTAAAAATCTTCTCCAGAAGTTCTGAAGGGCCGTATGGTCAAAAACAGCCACTTTTCACTTTCTATCCCAAATTTATTTTTATAAAATCTACATTTATTTTTAAAAATACTAGTGTCAACCCTAACCTCTATCACCCACAGATACAAAATGAGCCTCATTTAGAATCTGCCTCTGAAAGTTGTAGATGAGACTCCACTTAAAATCCAAATGTGATGGAATGACTTGGGGGAGAATGGACAGAAGTTTGTCTCAAAACATCTACCTGAACTTACAGACATCATGAAGGTTAAACCCTAGGGGGACTTGATAGAAGCATTGATACCTTTCTAGGACCTGGACTAGAATGTGTTCTATTTATCTAATTTTGAGCGAACTCATATATTAGAAGAAATAACGGGTTAAACAGGGTCTGGCTGGGATCAACAGAATAAAAAGCTCATATTCTCGAGAACTATGACCTCACACTGATTTTTGAACATCAGCGAGCAAGTCAAAAATGCAGATTTATGTAAGGGATACTACTCATTCCATTTACGTACACCATATTTGGGCAGCCAAACAGTTTTGACGTGCAAAAAATCATTCTTTTCAATGGATGGAGAAAAGAGGCATGGGAGCTGTGCAAGTGTTTTTCCTTCACGGTAGAGTTTTTGGGAATAATGGTCTTCCCGGATAAGTACGAAAGATAGACACTCATCTAGCAAAAGTTGTGCAACTTTTGACCATGAAAGCCCAACATGCCCTTGCAACAATCACACTCTTTGATATATCGAGCATTGACCCTGTGTAAAGCTAGGGCAAGATTTTTCGAATGGTACAATTTTCTCTTGCAGATGTGGTTGGTAGATAATATCCTTCGTCGATCAGGTACATGATCCATGGCCCAAATGAGGAACACTACATTGAGAACTATGAAGAAAGGGTGAATGATTACAATTCTCATGTAAGGGTGGAAGCTTTGATGCCTCGCTTAAGATGTTTGACCACAATTTGGTTGAGTGGACCTTGGAATGGCTCCAAGTGAGAGAGGTAACACATATGTTTGCCCACAAGAATTATCTATTATTGATGGTTCTCTGAGGTGTCCAACTATATGCATCACATAGAGTCCTACACCAGCTGAGTAGGTACCGGGTAGTGCCCGATGATGAAGATCAAACTGTTCAAATAGTTGAGCTATATCCAGAGGCCACACTTCCTAAAAATTAATTTAACAAATCTTTGACGGATGTCGTGTCTTGAATCCTGATATAAAAGTTCAAGATCCAACTAAGGGTGAGGTAGACCTAGGATAGTCTATATGGTACAAAAAAAGATCTTGTGTGAATGATGATCCTGAGAGACTCGCAAAGAGACCGCACGTCCAGAGTTTCAACGATAGACTGCAAGAGAGATGGGCTTGGGAAGAAAAGGAAAACGACTATCGAGCTACCATTCAAGCACTATAAGGGAAAATCAAGGAACTCAACTTTGATAAATATCTACAAGACCAAGAAGCCGAGGAGAAAGCAATAGATTTACCCGTGAAAATGAGGCCCTCTGAGCTCAACTCCAAAAGATTAAGAACACACCTGAGGTGCTGACCAGAAGCCATAAAGACTAAAGAACCATTGCAAATCTGATGGAGAAGGCACAAGATTATGATTTTATCTTGGAAAAAAAATAAGAAAGAATTAGAAAATGCCAAAGAAAGAACAACTGGGAGAGGATATAGAAAATCGCTTAAAATTGGCTCGCGAAGCGAAACAAAACCATGATGAGAAAATCTTCCACTTAAGAATAGATTTGAGTGCCCTTGAAGAAACCATGAGTCGCCAGGATAAAGAATTTGAGGTAGGGAGAGAGCACTGTGATGACTTGCTCAATCGGTTGGATGTAAATTTGCAAAACCAGAAGAAAGGGCAATACAAGTCGTTCAATCCCTGGAGCAATAGATCCAAACAATGTTTAAAGATTAAAGGTACATTATGAGAAGAATTCGAGAAATAGCTGAATATACTTCACAAAAGTGTTCTGATTGTGATAAAATGAGCAATGCCATAATTTTTTGCCTCACTGATAAGTTTCACACACCAGGTCATGATCGATTTGCACATTCTTCATAGGGAGATAGGAAATAGTCCAAGGCAATGAGAGAAGAGACATACGAAGGAATTGGTTGACAAGACCAGTTAGAGTCTTTTTTCTTGTTGAGTCTAGAGTTGTGTGCCCTGTACTAGCCTTTATTTTTATCGATTCTATTTTTGTTATATTTCTTATATTGTATTTTTTCTTTGTGTAATGTAATGAAACCCCCAAAAAGTATTTATGTTTAAAGGAAATATTGAAAATCCAAATATATCCTCTTTTATTTTATTATGATTACTCCCCTAAACTACATAATGGTCTAATTCATGCGGCATTATGATATGTAAGCAACCTTTAAAGGGTGCCATCGAAACCTTGTTCAAATTCAAGAGAATTTAAAAAGAATTAAATAAAAGTAGAGAGTATAAAAATGAAAAGATGGATTTGAGAAGAATAAAAGAAAAGAGAGACATAAACGAGAGGTAAAATAATTGCAAAAACTGGGATCAAGCATGTAGTTTTTCAAACGCATGCTGGAAGCATTTAAATGCTAGGTGCATTGCACAACTACGTGGTTTCCTATCTGCTAAATGGTCCAAACTAACATGTTTATTATATTTGGCCACTAGACAAGGTTTAATACTGGTGATTGGATTGTGGTACCCTGGCATCACATCCTTATTTCACTTGATCGAAAAGAAGTATCCCGATGAATGCTGAAAGCAAACTACCCATCATCAACCCCCAAGAAAGCCTAACTTGTCATTCCTCTAGATATCCTGCTACCGTGGAAAATGGAATATTGAAAATAAGGATAATGGAAATGTGGGAGGCTTGGTTTAATGTAAAAGAGACTCCTAGCTATATCCTAAATTTCCCTGAGATTTTCCCTCTGACAGCGGGCATTACCCATATTTCTATGTCAGGCTCGTTCTTTCCCTATGAGAATAAGCCCACATCCAACAATGTTATTGCCATGCCTTTTGCTACTCGTCCTCAAGCAGCATTTCCTAGAGTTGCAGAGGTGGTCATCACGGCATGCCCCGTCAGTAGCACTCCATAACCTATCATACGAAGGCCCAATAATTAACCACAAATCATCACTCCTCAAGGCCCCTACTTTTCACCTAAGGTGATCTACATAACACTTGTCACTTATAACCAAATCCCTTAGTATGGTTCCCCTGTCAAAGCTGAGATGTCGTGCAAGATAGCCGAATACGAAGAAATAGCTAGGAAGATGAAGAGTTTGGAACAGAGCATGAGGAACATACAGGATCTAAGCGGCCAGAAGAGTGTTTCCTTTGCTGATATGTACATGTTCTCTCATGTACACTTGCCACCTAGGTTCAAGACCCCTCAATTTTAAAATATGGGCATGAAAATTCCATTGCTCATTTAAAGAGGTGCGGCAATCAGTTGAGAGGGGCTGGGGGAAAGAAAGAACTGCTAAAGGCCTGCTTCGGAGAGAGCCTTAATAAGGTCACCCCAGAATGTTACATAGTGATAAGTCGGTATTTTAAAAACTATCTCGTCTTTAATCTTAGATTTTTGTTATGTTTGGTTGATAATATCATGTGTTTAATTTCATTTACTTCTATTTTATAGGTTTTATCTGATTTAGAAATGGTGGTGAACAAACCAAGTGAAAACGAGTCAAAAAGGAGCTAAAATATAGAATGGAAATCTGCTAGTGAATTACCCTTTGCAAACGCGAAGGTGTAACTGAACGCGAAGCAGCAGGAAGCCAGACCTTAGCGAATGCGAAAGACAGCTTGAGAACCTGAAGAAGCAAAAGCCAAAGCAAAGGACAGCTCGCGAACGCGAAAAATCAAAAGCCAAACCTTCACAAACGCGAAGGATATAACGCATACGTTTACAAACCACATAGTGTCTACGGAGCCACTAAGAGTATAGAGAAGAATACACAGACATACCAGTAACAAGGCCCCGGTTATACCTCAAAAGGAATGACATAAACAAAGTGAGTCAACATGATTTACACACCGCCCCAAGAGGAAGTGAGGCTCACCAAGACTGCTGGAGAGATGGAGGGAGAGGCACCACTAACGGCGATTAGTGCTACCTGCTACAGAACCACCTACATCCATTTAAAAGATGTAGCGCCGCCGGCAAAAGGAACGTTAGTACCATTGAATATAACTAGTATGTATGAACAAACCTATTCTAGATAGGATAAACATCAACAGTCAACACAAATAGAGGCATCAGATAACAATACACCGAGGCAAGGAAAACCACAAACAAGAGTTACCACAACCCTCATCCCATTTTGCCATCTTTTGGTTAATGTACTTTTAAGTTCATCTTGTTATTATTATTACTGATCCACCGTGTCGTTGTCACATGGAGTCTGATCTCTACCGGATCGGCTAAGCCATCCTAGGTGAGGTCCGAATTTCAATCACATCACATATAACCACTGTGGCTTGTTCTCAAGGAGTCCGATCTCTGCCCGAATCGGCTAGGCTAACATTGTGGCTTGTGCACAGCACACGGAGTCTGATCTCTGCCCGATCGGCTAAACCATCCTAGGTGAGGTCCAAATTTCAATCACATCACATATAACCACCGTGGCTTGTTCTCACGAAGTCCAATCTCTGCCCGAATCGGCTAGGCTAACACCGTGGCTTGTGCACAGCACACGGAGTCCGATCTCTGCCCGAATCGGCTAGGCTAACACCGTGGCTTGTGCACAGCACACGGAGTCCGATCTCTGTCCGGTCGGCTAGGCCATCTCAACTGTAACAGTGAGGACAATAATCATCATCAAATCATAACCATATCACAATATCAAGTCATCCATGTGTACGGCATGGAGTCTGATTCCAGCCATACCGGATAGGCCTTCTCACCCCTAGGACATTCTCCTGGTACAATTATGGGTCTTTTAGATCACTTACATCAATTTTAACCTTTTTGATCCACAACACATATTGTTCTTTGATTCGTCTTTCATATCATTAGAATCCTTTGATTCACCTTTCATAACAATTCTTCCTTTAATCCATATTCCATGACCATCCCTTCCATTAATTCATGTTTCACAACAATTCAACCTCATGTTTCGCATTTCACATCATTACCGTCTCTTTACCCACATTTCACATCATAGAACCTTTTGATTCATATTTCGTACCATTCTAGTCTTTCATAATTACCACACCCATCATATGAAAGGATCACACACATAGTAGAAGAAGGAATAAAATGATCACAACTCATATACTCAAGTAGCACAACGATATGGTATTAGCATGGAATGACATAGAAGAAAAGATTCCTCAATTAGGCACATAGAACACATAAATTCCATAGATATCTGACCCCTTTTTAGTGAAAGAATGCCCTAGCTTACTTCCTTTTTGCCAGATTATGGAAGACTATTCACATGCATGCAAGGTTTCACTTTTTGTTTTCAAGACCTGACCTATGTGTGTTTTATTCTTACACAAAATCTGGGAAATTGGGGAAATATGGTGAAGACTTACCTCTTTGAGTGAAGAAGATGACAATAACTTGAAAATTTCCGGGCTTGAGAGATTTTGGAAAACCAAATTGGATGATGTTGAAACCTTCTCCCTCAAGAACTCTCTTCTTCTCTCTCTATTTTTGGTCAGAAGATCGTTAAAAATGAAGGGAAGAGGTGTTTTATAAAATGGGGGTTCGGGTTTTAAATTTAGAAAAAGGGAGCCCCAACACAGAGATGCAGTCAGGAATGCGATCGCATTCCTGCTATGCGGTCCGCATTCCTATCGCATAAATGGCCCCCAAAAGGAGCCAAAAGGAGACCGGACTATCCTGGTATGCGACCATTATGCGGTCTGCATACCTGTTATGTGATCGCATAGTGCGTTGCATAAACTCCCTCGCAAAAACCATGGGGCAATAATGCGACAACTATGCGGCCCGCATTCGTGAAATGCGATCGCATTCTAGGCCGCATAGTTGTCCTCAAAATGGACAGCAAATTGTCCAGGTATGCGACCACTATGCGGTCTGCATTCCTATTATGTGATCGCATAGTGCGTCGCGTAACGTGAAATTTCTGGAAAATTTAATGTTTCAAGTTCTGGGATACTTTTTACTCAAAATCATACCGTTTTAAGAATTTCTACAGTTATAATAGCACGGGGACCTACTCGGGCATTATTTTGACATAGAAATTTTACGGGTCTTTACATCCTCCCCCACTTAAAAATTATTCGTCCTCGAATGAGGATCGGGAAATCATTTGGTTTATAAAACACAATATACCAACCCCCAATTTCTACTAACTCCGATATTTTCTGAAAATTTTGCGAGAGTTTCCTCTGTAATAAGGACTATCTACCTGTCAGAGAGCCCCCGAAACACATGTTCTTAACCAATTCCACACATAACTAGTTGTTTCATGGCCTTGCACATCATTTGATCACCTCGACAAGTCCCGTATAATTCAATTACTTCAACATGCTATATACACTTCAATTAATCATTACCAATCTACACTTTAATTAATCAATTAGCCATCACATGAGTTTCACATAATTTCATTTACTCCAAGGGGTTGCACATTACTCAAATAGTCAGAACATACAGAATTATGGCACAACTTGAGAAGTTACAATAGTAGAGCAATTAGGGGAAAATGGGGTGCTTTTGCACAAACTGAACATAACATATAATTGCTTAGAGATGACGGTTCGCATGATCACTACTGGACTTATTCAAACAAATGGGGATGTTTTTCTTTCATTTCATTTTCCACTTCCCACGTGGCTTCCTCAACTTGCTGACTTCGCAACAACACTTTAACTGAAGCAATTTCTTTGTTCCTCAATCTACGGACTTGCCTATCAAGAATAGCAACTGGAACCCCTTCATACGATAATTCTTCATTAACTTCAATAGTCTCAACTAGCACGATGGTTGATGGATCTCCAACCACTTTCTTCAACATAGACACATAGAACACCAGGTGCACTAATGACATTTCAGGGGGCAATTCCAGCCTATAAGCCACCTATCCTATCCTTTGAGCAATCCTATATGGCCCGACATACCTTGGGATCAATTTCCCTTTCTTCCCAAACCACATTACTCCCTTCATGGGAGACACCTTCAAGAATACCCAATCGTCTATTTGGAATTCCAAATCTCTACGACGAACGTCCGCATAGGATTTTTGAAGACTCTAAGCAGTTTTCATCCTCTCCTGAATGACTCTAGAATTTTCCATAGCTTGGTGCACAAGGTCTGGTTCTAACAACTCTGACTCACCAACCTCAAACCATCTAATCGGAGATCTACATCTCCTTCCGTACAATGCCTCAAATAGGGCCATCTGAATACTAGCATGGAAACTGTTATTATAAGCAAATTCTATAAGCGGCAAATGATCATCATGGCTACCCTTCATATATAATACACAAGTCCGTAACATGTCTTCAATCGTCTGAATGGTCCGCTCTGCCTGCCCATCAGTTTGTGGATGGAATGTTGTGCTAAGATTTACCTGAGTACCCAAACCTTGCTGAAATTTTCTCCAAAAGTTAGCTGTGAACTGGGCCCCTCGATCCGAGATAATAGATACTAGAGTGCCATGGAGCCTGGCTATTTCTTTGATATACAACTGAGCGTACTGTTCTGCAGTACCGGTGGACTTGACTGGCAAGAAGTGAGATGATTTCATGAGTCGATCTACTATCACCCAAATCGAGTGAACTTTCACTGAGTGCGGGGTAACCCTACCACAAAGTCCATATTGATCATCTTCCATTTCCACATCGGTATTTCCATAAGCTGCGTCAACCCACCGAACCTCTGATGCTCGGCCTTCACTTACTGACATTTTGAACACTTAGCCACAAAGTCCACCACACCTCCTCTTCATACCATTCCACCAATAAATTTCCTTGAGATCGTGATACATTTTTGTAGAACCTGGGTGTACGGAATACCTGGAATTATAAGCCTCTGTCATTACCGTTTCCTGGAGATCATCCACATCTAGAACATATAACCTCTCTTCACACTGCAGGACACCATCATCGTTGCCGAGTGAGAATGCTGAAGTCTTGTGATTCAAAATTGCTTCCCTCAATTGTGCCAAAGCCGGATCCTGAATTGCTTTCGCTTGACTTCTGCTACAAGAAAATATTCTGCTCTATTACGCACCACGACATCCCCTTCGTCGGGGATCAAAAGACAGACCCCCAGACTAGCCAACTGACAAACTTCCCGAGCCAAAAGCCTCTGACCGGCTTCCAAATGTGCCAAGATACCCATGGATTTTCGACTAAGAGCGTCGGCTACCACATTCGCCTTCCCTGGATGGTACAAAATATTCATATCATAGTCCTTGAGCAATTCTAACCACCTCCGCTGCCTTAGGTTCAAATCCTTCTGCTTGAATAAATACTGGACTCTTGTGGTCTGTGAACACGTCCACATGGACCCCATAAAGATAATGCCGCCAGATTTTTAATGCAAACACAATTGCCGTGAGCTCTAAATCATGTGTCGGATAATTCTTCTCGTGATTCTTGAGCTGCCTTGAAGCATACACTATAACTTTACCACGTTGCATCAACACACATCCCAAACCAACCCTTGAAGCATCACAATAAACTACAAATCCCTCCGAACCTTCTGGCAAGGTCAATATTGGTGCCGAAGTCAATTTCAATTTCAATTCCTGGAAACTCTTTTCACAAGCATCGGGCCACTGGAACTTAACCGCACTCTGCGTCAGCTTAGTCAATGGGGAGGCGAGGGTAGAGAATCCCTCCATGAACCTCCGATAATATCCAGCCAAACCCAAGAAACTGCGAATCTCTGTCGGGGTCGTTGGTCTAGGCCAATCCTTTACCGCTGCAATCTTTTGGGGATCAACCCGAATCCCTTCCTTGGAAACAACATGGCCCAAAAAGGTGATTGATTCTAGCGAAAACTCACATTTTGAAAACTTTTCATTCAATTGGTGCTGATGAAGAGTCTGCAAAACTACCCTAAGGTGAATAGCATGATCTTCCTGACTTCGCGAATAAACAAGGATATCGTCAATGAAGACAATCACAAAAGAGTCAAGAAACGGTTTTAAAACCCGATTCATAAGATCCATAAAAGCTGCTTGGGCGTTGGTTATCCTGAAAGACATTACCAAGAATTTTAAGTGCCAATAACGGGTCCTGAAGGCGGTCTTAGGAATATCTTGCTCTCTGATCTTTATCTGGTGATACCCGGACCGTAAATCAATATTTGAGAAGAACATAGCACCTTGCAATTGATCGAATAAATCATCTATCCGATTGCAATGGGTACTTATTCTTGATGGTGACCTTGTTGAGCTACCGATAATCAATACACATCCGAAGCGATCCATCCTTCTTTCTGACAAATAGAACTGGTGCGCCCCAAGGCGACACACTAGGCCTAATGAAACCCTTTTCTAATAGATCCTTCAATTGCTCTTTTAACTCTCTCAATTCTGCTGGCGCCATTCGGTAGGGTGGAATAGATATTGGCTACGCATCTAACAATACATCAATCCCAAAATCAATCTCTCTATCAGGTGGAATCCCAGGAAGCTCATCCAGAAAAACCTCAAGAAACTCATTCACAACAGGCACGGATTCGGGAGCAGGCACCTCTGAAGTGGTGTCCACAGCCCGGACCAAGTGGTAGATACACCCCTTCCTGATCATCTTCGAGGCCTTAAGGTAGGAAATAAACCTTCCTGTTGGCACAACATCATTCCCCTTCCATTCAATAACTGGTTCCTCAGGAAACTCGAGCCTCATAATTCTGGCTTGGCACTCGAGTTTAGCAAAGCACGAGTAGAGCCAATCCATCCCCATAATCACATCAAAATCCACCATTCCTAGATCAATAAGATCGTCTGTGGTATCCCGACCACACACCGTGACAACAAAATTCCTATAGACTCGCACGGCCGTAATAGAATCACCAACCGGAGTCGACACGGAGAACGGATCATGAAGTTGTTCGGGTTCTACCCCAAAACTTGAAGCAATAAAGGGTGTAACATATGACAAAGAAGACCCGGGTTCAATAAGAGCATAAACATCATGTGTTTGAATAGTCAGAATACTTGTGACAACATCTGGAGAAGCCTCCGCAATCTGTCGACCACTCAAAGCATAGAACCGACTGGGTCCTCCCCGACCTCAGGCACCACGCCCTACTGGTGCTGAAGGGCCTCGGGCTGGTGGGCGTGCTGAAGATGTAGCAACTGAAGAACTAGATGGTTGGGCGGCACCCCACCCTGCACCCTGGCTGGATGAAGGGCAGTCCCTATGAATATGACCCCTCACCCCACAACCATAGCATACTAGCCGATCCAGATAACAGGGCCCGGTATGAAATGTCTCGCACTTGGGCCATGGGCCCCTCTGCTGCTGCTGGAATCTCCCACCTGAAGGCCTAGCTGATGGAACCCCCTGCCGCCAGAACTGGCCCCAAAACGACCTCCCTGTTGATGATGATGATGATGATGATGATGCCTCGGTGACGGGGCACTAGCTGATAACTGAGCATGAGACTGGGATGGTCCTGATGACCCTCTCCCAGGGACTTGTCTCCCTCCTCCAAAGGAACCCCCATGGCCGCCCGCCGACCGGGTTCTACTAACACTCTCTCTCTCCATCCTCATCTTCAATTTCCGAGCCTCTGTAGCTTGGGAAAATCCCACAATCTTCCCATAGTTCATATCTAAATGCAGAGCAGCTGTAGCAGTTTCATTAATAACCCAGAGAGCAAGGCCCTGAACAAACCGGAGAACTCTAGCCTCCATAGTCGGCATCATGTGGACAGCATACTTGGACAAGTGCACGAACTCCATATGATACTCCCACACACTCCTTTTTCCCTTCTTGAGGACCTCAAATTCCGTAGCGCGGGCTTCCATGGTCTCGGCAGGCAAGAAATGGTCCATGAAAGCACATACAAACTCATCAGACCTCACTGGAGGGCTCCCCTCCCCACGGGAATCCTCCCACATCGCAAACCACGAATACACTGCTCCCCTCAAACGATAGGAAGGTAACTCAACCCCATCTTCCTCTGTACTTCATAACCCGAATATTCTTGTACATCTCATCTATAAAATCTTGAGGGTCGGCCCCCGGGTCGGTGCTTGTGAACTCTGGAGGGGCTAACCGCAGAAACTGGTTGACCCCGGAACCTGAGGAATCCCCTTGCTCGCTGGAGGATGCAGGGGCAGCATGTGATCTTTGGGCCTGGGAGGCCACTAGCTAAGTCAACATCTGAATAGATCCCCTGAGGTCCCCATCAGAAATACCAAGACCGGAAGCTGGGACAGAAGAAGGATCAGGAACATCAGCGGGAGGGACTGTAGCACCCTCCGCTGGAACAGGAATAGGAATATCTCGGCCTAAGATAGAAAATTTAGGCAGATTCAGGGTCAGGGAATCATTCTCGCCCGCACCACCAGATAAAGAATTCACGGCCAATCCTGGGGTGGCATTGGCCTCTAGGCTGAGTCGATCTCTCTTCTTGGGTGCCATTTACTGAAAATTAGAACAATGCACGAGTTAGGGATAGATAACCTCACCTTCCACCACATCGCACGATATAGAATAGCAATAAAATTGTAATTTCCAGAATGTCTATGCAGACCCCTAATTATAGATGTGGTAGAAAACACACAGATAAGAAGGGCTCTACTAAACACGGCTCCGAGACATCCTAGGACACTTTTAAAACCTTAGGCTCTGATACCAAGTTTTTCACGCCCCAAAATTGAGGGACGAGACTGACGAACAACCGGATGAACCCGGTCAAGCGAACCTATATTTTCCTTTCCTACCCGACACATTTCCCCGTGTTCATAATGTACATTTTATAAGTGAAACAGCAAAATAGAATCAAGCATGCGGTTACCACATAAATCCCTCTCTTCTTTTAACATTTTCAACATTAGATATTACCAAAACATACATACTAAGTAAAAGATTCCCGATACGGACCACGGTTACATTAAGTACAAAAACTACCCAAAATATGTTTACAACCCACATAGTGTCTACAGAGCCTCTAAGAGTACAGAGAAGAATACATAGACGTGCCGGTAACAAGGCCCCGGCTATACCTCAAAAGGAATGACATAAACAAAGTGAGTCAACATGATTTACACACCGCCCCAATAGGAAGTGAGGCTCACCAAGACTGCTGGAGAGATGGAGGGAGAGGCACCACTAACGGCGATCAATTAATGTCTCACAACAATTCAACCTCATGTTTCGCATTTCACATCATTACCGTATCTTTACCCACATTTAATATCATAGAAACTTTTGATTCATATTTCGTACCATTCTAGATTCATAATTACCACACCCATCATATGCAAGGATCACACACATAGTAGAAGAAGGAATAAAATGATCACAACTCATATACTCAAGTAGCACAACGATATGGTATTAGCATGGAATGACATAGAAGCAAAGATTCCTCAATTAGGCACATAGAACACATAAATTCCATAGATATCTCACAAGAGAATCATACCCGGAAAGAGAGCACCATGGGTTTATCCTATGAGGATTAGAGTTAGCCATACATACCTTGAGTTGGAATTTCTCTATAATTTCTATCCAAAATCACCGGAGCTTCTAACGCCTTCAATCTAATTTATATCGCAACACATTCAAACATTAGATTTAGGAACCTTGGACTAATTTGTGCATTTTATCAACTACTATGTGGTCCTTTAGATTAACTAACCCCTTTTTAGTGAAAGAATTCCCTAGCTTACTTCCCTTTTGCTAGATTATGGAAGATTATTCACATGCATGCAAGGTTTCACTTTTTATTTTCAAGACCCAACGTGTGTTTTATTCTTACACAAAATCTGAGAAATTAGGGAAATAGGGTGAAGACTTACCTCTTTGAGTGAAGAAGATGACAATAACTTGAAAATTTCCGGGCTTTAGTGATTTTGGAAAACCAAATTGGATGATGTTGAAACCTTCTCTCTCAAGAACTCTATTATTCTCTCTCTATTTTAGGTCAGAAGATCATTAAAAATGAAGGGAATATGTGTTTTATCAAACAGGGGTTCGGGTTTTAAATTTAGAAAAAAGGAGCCCCGACACAAAGATGCGGTCAGGAATGCGATCGCATTCCTGCTATGCGGTCCGCATTCCTATCGCATAAATGGCCCGCATTATTTTGACTCAAATCGGACCATTTTAAGAATTTCTACAGTTAACAGCACGGGGACCTACTCGGGCATTATTTTGACTTAGAAATTTTACGGGTCTTTACAATTATAAGTGATAATTGTCTTACACGCCTAATCGCCTACATATTGTTCTCTGTGTAATTCGACCCCGACTCATAGTTAGATAAATTATATTGCATGCGACCATGTCCATTTACTTTTTAGTAGTGGATTTGAACGTCATCACATAGTTCATAGTCTCTTTCATCGGCACATGAGGGGTGATTTGGATCAAGACTTTGTAAGGTAGTGTAACGACCCGAATGGTCATTTTGAGCATTTACATTCAGGCTGGTGGTTTGAGGTCATGAATAGCTTCATATGGTGTATGATGACATGTGTGTAATTTCTGTTTTGGTTTTTGAGTGATTCAGAATTAATCTGGAAGAATGATTCTCATTTTAGAAGCTTTAAATTGGAAGAATTGAACAAGTTTGGATTTTATATATTTGAGCTCAGATCGGAGTTTATATCATTCTGTTAGGTCAGGATGGTGATTTTAGACTTGGGCGTATGTCCGGATTTGCATTTGGATGTTTATATAAGTTTTTGGCACTATTCGAAAAAAGTTAGCAATTTGAAGGTTAGGAATGTTCATAAGTTTGATCGAGAGTTGACATTAATGATACCAGGTTCAAATTGTGATTTTGGGAGTCGGAATAGCTTTTTTATGTCATTTGGGACTTGTGTGCAAAATTTTGAGGTCATTCCGAGTTGTTTTGATATGGTTCGACACGAGTTTTAGAAGTTAAAAGTTCAATAAGTTTAATTTAAGGTGTGATTCATGATTTTTATTTTTTTATGTGTGATTTGAGGCCTCGAGTAGGTCGTGTCATATTTTGGGACTTGTTGATATGTTCGACAGGGTCCCGACGGGCTCGAGTTAGTTTCAGCTATGGTTCAGATCATTTGGAAACATGTTGGTCATTGCTGGTTTGGGATGAGATCTAGTGTCATTGCACTAGCAGAATATTGGCCACAGGTGCAGATTCACAAATGCGGTTAAGGAGGCGCAAAACCGAAAAGTCTTTGCTGGGGAAGATATCGCAAATGCGGAAGTTATGGCGCATCAGGGAGAGCATAGAAGCGGGTATCGGCGCAGAAGCGGCGCATATTCTCGCACATGCGATGTTGTTGAAGAGGATTTTCTTCTGTAGGTACGAGAGGTGGTAATGTGGGAGTTTTCGTAGAAGCGAAGTTTGGGTCGCACATGCAGTTCTGTAGAAGAGGGAATTTGGCCGCAGGTGCGACTTACTCAGGCAAACTCACTATATATCGAGGTTTTATTTTATTTTATCATAACTTGAGATTTGGATCTCCGTTCTGGGAGATTTTGGAGAGAAGTTTCACCACATAGATTGGGGTGAGTGTTTTTTACTTGATTTTGATTATATTCATGATTCTATCTTCAATTTTGGCATTTTATTGATGATTTCCAAAGAGAGATTGGGGGTTTTGATCTAAATATTTCTAAAGTGACTATTAAGTTTTGAACATCGATTCAGAGTCAGATTTGAGTAAAATTAGTATGGTAGGACTCATAATTGAAAGAGTTATCAAACTTTGTGAGTTTTTTCTGGTTCCAAGGTGCGGGCCCGGGGTTGACTTTTTGGTTGACTTTGAGTATTTACTTAAAGATTCGACCTTTATCGTTTGGGTTGGTTTCCTTTGACATTACTTGATGTTTTTGAGTTGCTTTTGGCTAGCTTCTAGCCGTTTGGAGGTTGATTTGCGCGGAATGGCGTTTCTAGAGGGTTGTTTTGCTTGTTCGATATTAGATTTGGCTTGTTCGAGTTAAGTAACGTTTTAAAACTTGGAATTGAGAGTAAATATCCAGGGGAACCATGTTATTTGTGATGTGTTGGGTGAGGTACACGCTAGCTGACGGTCTTGAACCAAGTAATCATGATATAGATTAACTTTTGTACTATATTTCTATTATGTCTTATTCTATCTGTGTTTTTCCTGTTTTTTTTAATTACTTGAGCAATAATTCATATTAGATATCATGTTTAGGCTATGTGCTAATTTGGTTGAGAGCTAATGAGGCTATTTCCATTTTTTGAGTTATCTGATTTAATTATAATTATACACTTAGTCATGGTTCTTCATTTGCATACCATATCTCAGTCTCTGTTCATCGTTCATCATTCATCGTTACATCACATGTTATCATTATTTTGTCATATGTGGAGTTATCGGGCTGAGTGGTATGAGATTGTGAGCCCTTGAGACTTGTGAGGTTGATGACTGAGGTGGGCCGTAGAGCCAAGTTGAGAGTATTGTTGTGGATCAGGTTGCACGCTGCATCAGGCCATATTGGCTTTATTATTATTATTATTATTATTATTATTATTATTATTATTATTATTATTATTGTGGATCGTGCTGCACTCCGAAGTATGCCATATTGGCTTCTTTATTATTATGGATTGGATTGCACGTTGCAGTAGGCCTTATAGGCTTTTGATTAGTGGTTGGGAAGGATCCTCCCCTCCGGAGCCTGACATACCAACAGTGAACACGGGCACATTGATATATATATATATATATACATGTTTTAGTGAGGGGCTTATGAGCCAGGCACACGTACAGTGCTAAGTGATTGTGTGTGTGATGAAGTGGGCATTTGAGTTGGACAGCTTGAGTATGTTGAGGGTGAGAGTAACTGGGGTTATCACCATGAAATCATTCATTTGACATGCTTACTTGGCATGTAGACATAGAGATGCATTTTCCTCATGCTAGACGGTATACGATAATTGTTGACTTGACATATATATTGACATATAGACATAGAGATGTAATTTTCTCATACTCTTTGGTACACGAAAATTCTTATCTGGTGTTGTGAATTGGGAATACAGTTCTTTGATAAATCCATGTTTAGTTGTTTTTTCGGAGGTGAGATTTGGAATTGACTGTTTTACTTAAAAAGCATGCCTACTTTCCCGTAATTGTGAACGAGATGAACATATATCTCTTGGATTATTTACCTTTATCGTTCTCATTATATTAGTACAATTTGTTATTGGCTATTGGTGCTGGACTCCGAACTTCTTCCAAGCCCGTCACTGCATTAAACTTGATGTTAGGTTCGTTATTTATTGAGTACAAGGTGTCAGTTGTACTCATACTATATTTCTGCACCTTGCGTGATCTTGGAGCCGAAGTTCTTGTGTATGGCGGGAGCTGGCATCTAAGATGTACCTGTGTTCCGGTATTAGCTGTCACTTGTCCTTGGTAGCTTTAGATTTGAAATTTTTTATGTATATCTCAAACATATGATGTAATTATTTCGTGCCAGCTTTCTAAATTCTAAGTCTAAGAAGCTCATGACTTTTACTACCAATCCTTAGGAGATTTCATAGAAACGCAGTTATTTTACTCATTTACTTTTATTATTCTTATTTGAGTTGTGTTGACTGCTACTTTGCTTACTTAACGGGGTGGTTTAGGTGCCATCACGACTAGATAGATTGTAAGTCGTGACAAGTTGGTATCAGAGCTCTAGGTTTATAGGTTCTACGAGTCAAGAGAAAATGTCTAGTAGAGTCTTGCGGATCAGTATGATGACGTCCATACCTATCTTCAAGAGATTGCAGTACATCTAGGATAAATTTCTCATCTTTCTCTCCTTATCGTGTGACCTTTTTGTTTTTTGGTAATTAGGAATTTTATTCATTTCCAAGATATCTGTAAAAAATCATAGCCTAGCCAACACGGCTAGTTATCTAAGGAAAATCTACACTGTGACATCTAAACACATAGTAATCAAACTAAAATATTAATTGTTGCATTATACTCCTGATTCTAGTGGAGGATCAAATTACACAAGTATGCAATTTCTTTTGCTATGTTTTCCCATCCTTTGATTTTATGCTCAAACACTCTTTGGTTTCTTTCAATACAGATGCTATAGATACACTCAACATACACTAATTTGAATAGTTTTGCTACTTGAGATTTTCCCTTGGAGTTTCTCACAGCCTGTAAGTGATGGTCCCAGCTTCTAGCATTGTATGCCTTCCAATTTAACCACTTTAGTAACTTGTTCCACAATAATTGAGTAAATTCATACTCAGCAAAAATATGGTTTCTTATTTCAGCATGCCTTTGACATAACACACAATTTGTACTCACAGTAAGGCCCCATTTTGTCAGCATATCAGATGTTAAAAGCTTCCCATGTAGAGCCAACCACATAGTAAATTTGGATTTTGGCCTGCCATTATTATTAAAGATCATACTTTTCCATGCCACCCTAGGAATATTACCCAAGAGTTGTAGAGAGATAATCCTAATTAGGCTCTTTCCTAATGAATTATTGTCTTGGGCTTGCTCCAAGATAGGTCTAGCTTCAAGTATCTTCCTAACTATCCAACAAGCTTGTTGCGGCACTTGAACATTGAAAAATTGTTGTGTCTTGATATAGTAAATATGAATTCATTTGATTGTGATGACCCAAAAAGTCATCTCTCATTTTATAACTCAAAACTGTATTCCGAGGCCTTGAAAACCTCCTTTTACCTCACCTCTTTTTACATGCACAGTCCGGGCGTATATCCAGAAAGCTTTTATATGAAAAACTGAGAAAAATGCTAATTTTTCCTTTAAAATTGAATTTAAGTTGACTTCGGTAAAAATTTAGATAACAGACCTGGACCCGTGATTTGACAGTCCCGAAGGGTCCGTAGGAAAATATGGAACTTGGGCGTATGCCCAGAATTGAATTCTGAGGTCCTAAGCCAGGGAAATGAATTTTTGAAAGAAATTTTTTTATTGAAATTACAAGATTTTTTGGAAATTTGATTATATTTGAAATTGATGGTATCGGGCCCGTATTTTAGTTTCGGAGCACGGTACAGGTTTAATATAGTATTTGAGTGATGCTTGTAAAATTTGATAAGAAACGGAGATCATATGACGTGATTCGGACTTGTAGTTGTAAGAATTGAAATTTTGAAAGTTCTTGAGGTTTTCTTTGATTTTGATGCTAAATTCGTTGTTTAAGATGTTATTTTGGCAATTTTATCATGCGAGTAAGTCCGTAGGATGTTTTTGGGCTTGTGTGCATGTTTAGTTTGGAGCCCCGGGGGCTCGGGTGAGTTTCGGATAGGTATCGGGGTGTTTCGGACTTAGAAAATCTTGTGTAAATTTGCTATATCTGGTTTCTGTGATATTATTTTATGCGAACACGTGGTAACCCACGCGAACACGAAGAGAAAATGGGGAAGGGTCCTGCGTTACACTATGCGAATGCATAGGCTTTGACGCGAACGCGGAGCCATGGGTGGGTTGCTCTACGCGGACACGTCTGGTCACTCGCGAACGCACTGCTTTAGGTAGGGACTGGGGATGGGTTCAAAACCCTATGGGAATGCGCCCAAAGGCATGCGGACGCGAAGGCCAATAGGGCTAGTGCTATACGAACGCATCAGACCTCTCGCCATCGCGTAGAGGGTCTGTCCAAGGGTTTAAAACAGTAACAAAATTGGGAATACGCCATAATTTCATATCTCTTTCCATAGAATCCGACCTTTGGCAATTTTTTAAGAGGGACTTCATCACCAAATCATAGGTTTGTGTTCTTAACCTCATTTCCTTCAATTTCCATCAACACCCATTAGATTTTTAGGCCTAAATCTTGTACTTGAAGGGTAGAAAATTAGGGATTTTAGGAGAATTAGGGATTTTACAAATTTTGGAATTTAGACATCGATTTGGGGTCGGATTCTGAAACTAATTATATATTCGGGCTCGTGGGTGTATGGGTGATCGAGTTTTGGTCTGAACCTCGTATTTTGACCAAGCGGGCCTAGGGTCGATTTTTGACTTTTTAGGAAGAATGATAGAAAATTCATAATTAAGCATTGGGGTTGAATTATTTAGCGTTTATTGATATTGTTAAGCCAATTATGTCTAGATACAATCGAATTGGAGGCCAATTCTAAAGGGAAAGCATTAATTGAGGCTTGAATTTTGTCATGGAATTCAAGGTAAGGGTTTGGCTTAGCTTAGCTTGAGGGAATAGGTATTGTGTCTTATTTGCTACGTGTTAGTATAATGTGCAATGTATAGGTGTGGTGACGAGTATGTATACGCTGGTGTCAAGCATGCCGTGGGTCGAATATTTTGATTTATGTGATTTTTCATTAAGCATTACTTGAGTTTAATTTGACAATTTTCTATGTTGGTGGTGTTTCTTTGGTATTGATCATTTCTTTGAAATCACATAGAGGGTCTGTTCAGGGGTTTAAAACAGTAACAAAAATGGGAATAGGCCATAATTTCATATCTCTTTCCATAGAATCCGAACTTGGGCGACTTTTGAAGAGGGACTTTATCACCAAATCATAGGTTTGTGTTCTTAACCTCAGTTCCTTCGATTTCCATCAACACCGATTAGATTTTTAGGCCTAAATCTTGTTCTTGAAGGGTAGAAAATTAGGGATTTTAGGAGAATTAGGGATTTTACAAATTTGGGAATTTAGACCTCGATTTGGGTCGGATTCTTAAACTAATTATATATTCGGGCTCGTGGGTGTATGGGTGATCGGGTTTTGGTCCGAACCACGTGTTTTGACCAAGCGGGCCTGGGGTCGAGTTTTGACTTTTTGGGAAGAATGATAGAAATCTCATAATTAAGCATTGGGGTTGAATTATTTAGTGTTTATTGATACTTTTAAGCTAATTATGTCTAGATACAATCGAATTGGAGGTGAATTCTAAAGGGAAAGTGGTAATTAAGGCTTGAGTTTGGTCGTGGAATTCCAGATAAGTGTTTGGCTTACCTTAGCTTGAGGGAATAGGTATTGTATCTTATTTGCTACGTGTTACTATAATGTGCAACATATAGGTGTGGTGACGAGTATCTATACGTTGGTGTCAAGCATGTCGTGAGTCGAATATTGTGATTTATGTGATTTTTCATTAAGTATTACTTGAGTTTAATTTGACAATTTTCTATGTGGGTGGTGTTTCTTTGGTATTGATCATTGTTGAGTATTGGCTCGAGTTGAGAATTACTACGTGAAATTGAGTAACTAGGTGAGATTGGTTATAGTTGTTTCCCTTGCCGGGATGATATTGATTCTATTGTTGATTCCCTTGCCGGGACGTTATGGCTTTATTATTGTTGTTTGTATTGTTGAATTCCTTGCTGGATTGTTGTTATTGATTTGTTTGGGTGAGGAAGAGTGTAAATCACGAAGGGTGATGTCGTGCACTCTATTTATTATTTGGTGAGCACGAAGGGTGAAACCGTGCATTCTATTTATTATTTGGTGAGGATGAGAGTAAAAGTACGAAGGGTGATGCCGTGCCATATTATGATATTAAAAGCACGAAAGGTGATGTCGTGCCGTTTCTATTGATTTATTGTGAGGATGAGAGTAAAATCACGAAGGGTGATGTCGTGCATTCTATTTATTATTTGGTGAGGATGAGAGTAAAGTACGAAGGGTGATGTCGTGCATTCTATTTATTATTTGGTGAGGATGAGAGTAAAAGCACGAAGGGTGATGTCGTGCACTTGTTTTTGTGTTGTTATGTCTGTTGTTTAAATTGATATCTAATTTGATGCTTTACTTCTTATTTCTATTATTTGATATTTCCTCCCATCAGTATGTTCCCATTTCCTTGTATTTAGCTGCTTAAATTCTTTTTTGTTATTATTTTCTCTATATATGATTAAACTGCACAGGTTTAGTTGGGTCGTGTCCTAGCCTCGTCACTACTTCGTCGAGGTTAGGCTCGACACTTACTCGGTACATGGGGTCGGTTTTACTGATGCTACACTCTGCATTTTTGTGCAGATCCCGGTACAGGACCCTACGGATCTTAGAGTGAGGAGACTGCCTTCAGTCCTTTTGGAGCATCCGAGGTAGTCTTGCAGACGTCTGCAGACCTTGGCGTCCCCTCCTGCTTTATTTCCACTCCGTTCTTCTTTATTTTGAGACAAATGTATTTATTTTGTTCAGACCTTTATATGTAGTATTCATAGACAGTCCGTGAAGTTCTGACACCAAATTCCGGGTTTAGTATTATGGTTTTTGTAATGGCTTTTGATTTAGTTGTAGACTTTGTTTTCTCTCGCACTTTTATTTCCGCTGATTTGTACATCACCTGTTATCTGGTAATAATAAATGAATAGGGTAAATAAACATTAACGTTGTCTTTCCTAGCAGGTTCAATGTTAGGCGCCATCACGATCCCAACGGTGGGAAATTCGGGTCGTGACATTGATCCCCAACATATCTTTTTTTTATGAGCAAGATCCCAGCAAGACTTAGTTATAGCAGTTGTATTCCAAAGTTTGAAGTTAGTTTAGGTTCAGGCCTCTGGCAAACATAGGTGTGCAGATCTTTTTATCATGCTACCAAGGCTTTTTTGGTTATTACATTGGAACCTGACCATATCTAGCTTCTACAATAAGCTTCAATGGCTTTAAGCACTTTGACATGAATCATGAATAATTGAGCCAAATAGGCTTGCATACCAAAGACAACAGTCTGTACTAATTGCAACCTTCCTGTATAAGAAAGTTTTTTTTGCAATCCAGGAGGAAACTCTTGCTATGATTTTCTCTATAAGAGGTTGCCACTGGATTAAAGAGATTTTCTTAGAAGACAGAGGAATTCCAAGCTACTTGAATTGTAGGTCACTAGTAGAAAACCCCAAATGGAGTAAGATCTCTCCTCTTACTTCTTGTGTTACTCCTCCAAAATAGATGGAGTTCTTTCTTAACTTATCTTAGAGTCCGGATGCCTTAAAAATTGCATGAACCCCTGGTGTAGTATCTCCATAGATGTATAGTCTCCTTTAGCAAATAATAACAAGTCGTCAGCAAAAATTAAGTGAGTGATGCCAATTTTTCACATCTGGGATGGTACTTGAATATAGCAGCCTCTTTTAGACCAGCCAATATCCTGCTCAAATACTCCATTGAGATAGCAAATAAAAATGGGGAAATAGTGTCCCCTTGTCTTAATCATCTTGCAACATCAAAGGGTTCAAAGGGTTCCCCATTAATTAGGATGGTGTAGTTTACAGTTCTTATACAATCCATAATCGACTCCGTATATCTTCTAGGGAAGCCAAGCTCAACCATAACTTGCTCTAAGTAGATCCACTCCATAGAGTCATATGTTTTTTGTAGGTCAATTTTTATCATACATCTAGGGGAGATACGTTTCCTGGTATAAGATTTAACTAATTCATGAGCAAGGATTATATTGTCTGCAATTTTTCTCCTAGGGATGAATCTAGCTTGTGATTCACTAATGATACAAGGAATAACTCTTTTCAGTCTAGAAGCAAGTATCTTAGATATCAATTTGTACATAACTGTAATACAAGAAATTGATCTGAATTCTTTAGCTATTTTGGGGTTGTCATTCTTAGGAATCAGAGTAATAGCAGTGCAATTTATAGCTTTATACATTTTCCATGTTGAAAAGAATTCCTTTAATGCTTTGATGACTTTCTCTTTGATAATATGCCAGGATTTTTGTCACGCCCCGAAATTGGGGGAGCGAGACCGACACCCGGTGCCTTACCTATCCTGGCATACCAACTTGCGATTAAGGGATTTTGAGCACATAATGTCATACTTTGGCCATGGCCACATTGCAAGATAATATACTGACTAAATCTCAATATAAAGCTGGGCCGACTAGGACGTCATAACTACTACAGCTGACAAACCAACAGAATGTACATAAAAGGCCTACAAGCCCAACATATTACATTAACTGACAGGATATGTCTACAAGCCTCTACTGATAGATATGTTGTGATCGGAACAGCTCCCTGACCTACTCATAACATATATACAAGATGTACATAAAGCTCTACACCTGGAAACTCCGAAAGGCATGGAGCTTACTGATCAAGCTGAACTCGGGCAACACTTAATGAGGAGGCCTACCCGTCTGTCTGTCTGAACCTGCAGACATGAATGCAGCGCCCCCAGAAAAGGGACGTCAGTATGAAATAATTTACCGAGTATGTAAGGCAATATACTGAAATTTGAAACTAAAATGATAATATAATAACTGGAAGTAACTGGGAGTCAAATATAAACTGAAGATATGCTTACCTACTGAGACTGACTCAACTCTCTCAATATAGTAAGTAAAATAGATGTCGGGCCTTATAAGGATCGTTTTATATATATATATATATATATATATATATAAAACGATCCTTATAAGGCCCGACATCTATTTTNTATATATATATATATATATATATATATATATATATATATATATATATATATATATATATATATATATATATATATATATATATATATATATGCTCTACTGTAGTAGGCTCGCTCATAGGCGCTCGGCCATAGGAGGCTCTGTATATAACTTACCATCTGATCAGAGGTTTTCCAATAGGGGCCTGCCCATCGATTATAGCTCGATGGTAATGAAAATACTGTAATACTATATATACATACTCTATGCTATCTTGACTGGAAAAAGGAAATACTCAATTGAATATGATGTCCCGATAAGGAGAATATTGTAGCTTACAAAACTAGAAAAATACACGTAAACTTCAGGACATGAATTTTTCTTTATGCCTCATTATAGAGCTTGTGTAATTACGAGATCATGAAAAATGAAGGAAGAGCTTAGCCTTAACATACCTGGAGTAGCAAAAAATTCGTACGATGTTCTTGGAAAAGGTTGCACCGTACTCCCTTAGAATCGCAAAATCTCGTTGCTATTACGCAGTGTAACTTGTATGAAAATTTTGCCCAAAATCCGTCACTTTTCTTAATTTAATTCACGTTTCTTGTGATCAATTAGTATTCTTAGAAATTGGAATTTTGAAGCTTTACCCATAATCTCGTTTTTTGCACATTTATGCAACTTCCTCTTAGTTTATACATAGTAGTCCTTGAAAGACACAAATTATAATATACACATGACACCTATCATATAAATAAATAATCATATGGGCTTTGCATGGCTACCACACAAGGCTTAAGACTTATCCAAATCACAATTACCAATTTAATTAACTTGGAAATTTCCCACTAATCTAACCAATTATCCACATAATTAAGAATTATCTCAAATTACTTAAAATACTACTCACTTTTCACATACTTTATACACCTTACTATCATGGTCATGTGGTACCTCATATGGCACTAGTCCATAAATACTGAGTATTTTAGCTCGGGCTGTATTTTATCCCAACATGCCAAACTTGGACAAAAATTCATTTACTTTGACTTGATTCCCTTCTCACCTTCACGAATTTACTCATCACTTGTTTGAAATAGCATAGTACTTGTAACCTCAAAATAATCTCATTCCCGATCTTGCGTCGATTAACTTTATGATGAAACCTTAACGTCCGAAGATGCGTGATGTAACATCTTATTCCCGAGCTTTCATCAATTCACTTATGGCATAATTTCATTTATGAAAACATGGGGTGTAACATTATCCCCTCTTTTGAAACATTCTTCCTCGAATGTTGACTGATGCACTTATCATTTTCATAACTTATGTCTTTCAAATACTTTAGTACTCTCCTTGCCATCTAGGCAACCGTTTTGTGAATAATTCCAAAGTCTAGGGTATTCCCCCCTTTAATCCTCTTTCTCATACCACGACTTGTGGTCGAAATCTTTCCAATCGCATAACTGTTGCTACCTCCTGTCATGCATCCTATATGACTATGACCTTGTAAGTGCACCTATGCAACTCCTCTCTCTTTTTCCCTTCGGCTTTTGGCCAATCTCTAGGCCTCACTTTGTAAACATATACAGATCTTGACAAGATGTCCCTCTGGGCATATATAGGTATACTTGAAGTTCTTTTCTCGGTACTTTTTTCGAACTTATGAATATTTCTATATCTTATTTTATAGATCCGCTTATTCATTCGTATGACTTTACTTCATACTATACCATAACTCTTACTTTGGTTTATTGTTACTGAGTTCTGCTACCGAACTCCGGGTTACTTTTGTTACCTATCCCATATGTATAAATCTAAGTCCTTTAATGCTTCCCCATTACTTGTTCGTCTTAATAATGACGGCCTAATCTCACCTCATACTTTGTGACTTGGGTCCATTCATTGGTTATTCACCTCAATATTGATCTATTTGCTAACTTGATCTCTTATGTAACACTGTCGTTAGGGATCACGTCTCATTGGGGACATCTGGAGTAATTAGATTGATCCCCTAGGGGAGATACTATACTTCCATAACCATATTTTATAACATCCTAATATGACTCACCTCGCATGGGTGTTTTAGTCCCTTACAATTCACGAAATCCTCTTCAAGTCATTACTCAGTCGAAGGCCCAAACGTCATCCTTTATCTATCACAATCACACCCTCGTTTCACTACCAGAGCAACATTCCATCTCTTATAAATCCTACTAGTCATAGACTCATTTGAGCCCATTCAGACTATACTGAGCTTTCTACAACTTAGAGAAACCACCAGCTCTCTTGTTTACATGGGCTTAATCCTGAGGAGTTATCCATTCTCGTCACCTTCTCACTTGCCCTTTCTTATCCTTACTCCTGTCCTCCTAAAACCTTGTCACTTTTTCATACTATAGCTTGAGATCTATACATTTCTATTTATACTACTCACAACCTTCATTCAACTTGTTTGCACCCTTGATTTCCTTATGCTATTCTAGAACATCAAGCGAGACATCACATTGTCTCTAATTCTTCTTTATTCCCTTAACTAGACCTCTAAATACTTAGAAACCATGGTCTGGAAGGTATGTCACTAATGACAATGCTATTATTCCTGGATACTGGATCCCGACGCTTCTTCCTCTATTTGAATACGAATTATTCACAACCTTCTGCTTTTGAGTATCTCGTATGTTGTCCACCTTTACCTTACTTACCTTAAAGCCTCACATCAAAACTTCTATCTCTTTCATGATGTCTGTAACTTTCTGGTTCCAATAAGCAGATTCCTAATTTACATAGTTAATGTAACTCTTTAATTTCCTCTTCCTTTTGATTAGCCTTTATGTAGGCTTAAGCTATCTTCTGATCTATGGCTCATGGCATTTAGTTATTACTTTTGCCTTTTATGGATGCTATGGAAAACCATGATATAATCTTCTAATGATTCAATACTCTTTCTATGACCTGAACCCAATTACTTCTTTTAACTTATACCAGAGTCTTCTATGGCTGATCATTAATCGAATAATTCCTTTCGTTCCATTTCAGTTTTCTTCAATCATAAGCAATTGTTTTTCCCAGTCTTTTTGCCCCAATTTTTGTGTGCATACTTAGCTTATCTGAGTTCTCATGCATGCCGATGTTTTTGTGCAACCCATATGGTCTCGAATATTACTTTTGGTTTTACTCCCCGCGCATTAGCCATGGTAGGTGCAACTTTCTTTTGGAGTGCATACAATTTTGTAGTTAGACTGTTTTTACACAACCATTTCCTTTTTAGGTCACTGTGCTTTGGTTGAAGCCTTCTTCCTTATTTCTTTAACTAGTCTTTCATTGTAGTAATTAGGGGGAACCCTTGACTCTTGTAAAGCCGTGAGCTTATTACAGACCTTTTGATGTCCTTAGTTGCCTATAATTATCTGTAGTTGCTTACCTCTATGCCCTTGTGCTTGTAGGGTTGCTTCTGAACTAGTATTTTGACTGTCTTCCCAGTGGCACTCTCTTTTATTCCTGTAACATTCATACGGTACCTTTAACTACCCCAACTACTATTTGAATATATCTCAAGCATTATAATGACATTACTGCGAGGCTGAATTCTCCATGTTGGGGTTCATTATATTTATCTTGCATGATCTGCTAATTAGTCTGTAACCTCTTGTCTAGTCATGATTAGGCTTTTCCTGAATCAACTACTAACTACTCATTGGCCCATTCCCATATCCATATTCCGCGTAATTTTTCTTGGTTATTTCCGTTGTCTTAACTTACCTCACGTACTTGCCCTTTATCTATCAATAACATCCCGGGTAGGAACCTTTACTTCATTTTCTTGACGTCGTGCTTACATAATGTTCTTGAATCATAGCATATCTATAACATTTGGGTAAGTGCAATCTCATCCCTTTCTCATTCTTATCGCATTCTTTCCTTATCGTTCAATATCCCCCCCCCTTTTTGGGGAGTACTAAGACTTGGAGCTATGTCGACCTGCCGATAGATGTTTTTCATATTCATCTTTGGCGTCCTTTCACATTATCAATGAACCTTACTCGCCTTGCGGTAATCCTTTTGTACCAAGGATAAAAAAATTCCCCACTCGCGATGGTGTCACTTAGTGTAACTGTCACACATAGTCCCTCAAGCTTAACTTTGCTCACATTGCTTGTTGTAGGGAAGCGTCTTCCTGAATGACCATTCTCTGAATTTCTCATGAATCTTCTTCTTTTGTCCATTTTATTATCGTCGGGACGTTATCTGAAACTCTCATGATGTCGAGTATTATCCAATCACGCAGTCCCTAATTCACATTTAGTTTATCTTGTTCACCAGCCCATACTGATTTCTATTATTCTCGGGTCTAACTTTTTCTTCCGGTAGTTGCGTTGGAGTCACGAACATATTTATCGAAGTGAGGGTATGACTTTATTGCCTATACTCTTTTGTTGTCCCAAGGCCTGTCACCTCTCGTCTCTTCCTTCATTTGACCATAGACTCTGTAATACTGTCATCTTTTTGACCTACCGTTGTCATCCATGTATCACATCTTACTCTTAATGTTCCATTAGTTCTCTTCTTATATCCTGCTAACACTTATGTCCTGTGCTTTATTCTGAAAACTTCAACAAGATATTCTTTTGCTTTTAGCTCCCATTTGCTCCATCTACTGGCTCTTCGGGTTTCCTAGCATTATCTCTCTACTATGGATGGGAGTCATACTAAGATAATATTTATCCTTTCCAGGCTTGCATTGCCTATCCTTGTAGCACTCATATCTAGATGTACTATTTTAGAGTTCACCATCTAGGTGTCTCACAAGGATATCCATTACCCTGTTTGCACTATCCTTCGCAAATGTCAACTAACTCTGCCAATCCATCCCCCATTTTCGGGTTACTCTAACCCCAGCCGGATCCTGCTATCCTATCCTTCTCTTAAACCATATCCATTATCTCTCATAGGGCATGATTGAGGTAGGTGTAGCCGATTGTACGTACATCTATTACTATTGAAGGTAATTCAAAATGCTTATGTCTCCCTTCCTGAATGGTAAATAATGATAATATTTATTAACTGGGTACCTCGTACCCTTATTCACCTTGCTTCTTTTACTTGCTGCAACTTGTGTCTAACTTCAGATTCTGTTATTCCTTCTTACCGTAAGAGTAGATAAGTATTCTTTTCGAAAATCTCATTATCAAGAACCGTACACCTTTTAGTACAAGCATTGTCTGCTGAAGATCTCACATTTACTCATCATAAGCAAGATGCAAATTCGAGTTCCTCTAACTCAACACTTCCACATCTATATCTCTTATCGATTGTCTTTCTAAATGTAGGCATCATCTTATTACGAATAAAATAAAAGTTCGAAATTTGAATTCTTATAAGTGATCTCTACCACACGATCTAGAGTAAGAAGAAAAAGTGACAGTGCTAAATGCCCTGTAGCCTCCTTCTTATAAGTGTGGTGCATGGCACACCTATAAACAAGACTCTATTAGACACGACTTGTAGACTCCCTAGGACATAACTGCTCTAATATCACTTTTGTCATGCCCCGTACTTGGGGGGCGAGACCGGCACCCGGTGCCTTACCTATCCTGGCGTACCAACTTGCGACTAAGGGATTCTGAGCATATAATGTCATACTTTGGCCATGGCCACATTGCAAGACAATTGCGAATCCTGATTAAATCTCAATATAAAGATGGGCCGACAAGGCCGACAAGGCCGTCATAATTACTATAACTCACAAACTAACAAAATGTACGTAAAAGGCCTACAAGCCCAATATATCACATTAACTGACAGGATATGTTTACAAGCCTCTACTGATGGACATACTCTGATCGGAACAGTTCCCCCACCTACTCATAACATATATACATATATATACAAGATGTACATAAAGCTCTACACCCGGCAACTCCGAAAGGCATGGAGCATACCAATCAAGCTGAACTCGGGCAACACATAATGAGGAGGCCTACCCGTCTGTCTGTCTGAACATGCACACATGAATGCCGCGGCCCCAAAAAAAGGACGTCGGTATGAAATAATGTACCAAGTATTAAGGTAATATACTGAAAGCTGAAACTGAATTGATAATATAATAACTGGAAGTAACTGAAAGTCAAAGATAATCTGAAGATATGCTTACCTGCTGATACTGACTCAACTCTCTCAATATAGTAAGTAAAATAGTTGTTCGGCCCTATAAGGCTCAGTATATATATATATATATATATATATATCTTCTTTGTTGTAGTAGGATCGCTCATAGGCGCTCTGCCATACTAGGCTCTATATATCGACCAACCGGGCTCGCTCATAGGCGCTCGGCCACTGTAGGCTCGGTATATAACTTACCATCTGATCAGAGGTTGCCCAATAGGGGCCTGCCCATCGATTATAGCTCAATGGTAATGAAAATACTGTAATACTGTATATATATAATTTATGCTCTCTTGACTGGAAGAAGGAAATACTCAATTGAATATGAAGTCTTGATAAGGAGAATATTGTAGCTTATAAAACTAGAAAAATACACATAAACTCCAGGACATGAATTTTTTTTTATGACTCGTTATAGAACTTGTGTAATTACGAGATCACGCAAAATGAAGGAAGAGTTTAATCTTAACATACCTGGAGTAGCGAAAAAATCGATATTCTTTTGAAAAGGTTGCACCTTACTCCTTTAGAATCACAAAATCTCATTGTTATTATGCAGTGTAACTTGTATGAAAATTTTGCCCAAAATCCGTCACTTTGCTTAATTAATTCACGTTTCTTGTGATCAATTAGGAGTCTTAGAAATTGGAATTTTGAATCTTTACATGTAAGCTCCGTTTTTGCACATTTATGCAACTTCCTCTTAGTTCATACATAGTAGTCCTTGAAAGATACAAATTCTAATATACACATGCCACCTAGCATATAAATAAATAGTCATCATATGGGCTTTGCATGGCTACCACACAAGGCTTAAGACTTATCCAAATCATTATCGATTACCAATTTAATTAACTTTGTAATTTCCCACTAATCTAATAATTAACCAATTATCCACATAATTAAGAATTATCTCAAATTACTTAAAATACTACTTACTTTTCACATACCTTATACACCTTACTATCATGGTCATGTGGTACATCGTATGGCACTAGTCCATAAATATCGAGTATTTTAGCTCGGGCCGTATTTTATCCCAACATGCCAAACTTGGACAAAAATTCGTTTTCTTTTACTTGCTTCCCCTCTCGCCTTCACGAATTTACTAATCACTTGATTGAAATAGCATAGTACTTGTAACCTCAAAATAATCTCATTCCCGAGCTTGCGTCGATTAACTTTACGACGAAACCTAACGTCCGAAGATGCGGGATGTAACATCTCATTCCCGAGCTTTCATCAATTCCCTTATGGCATAATTTCATGTACGAAAATATGGAGTGTAATAACTTTTTAATGAGAAGGCATTATAACCATCAAGTCCAGGGTATTTATCATCCCCTATAGAAGATAGTCCTTCAAGTATTTCATTATTAATAACTTTAGCACATAAAACTCTTTTCTGTTGTTGAGAAAGGACATGCCCATTTTTCATGATTGATCTATTCACAACAGGTAACTCCACAGCAGCAGAACCCAATAATCCCTTATAGAATTGCATAATCTCTTCCTTGATACCTTTAAGCTCAGTGAGTTTGTCACCCCCAAGATATGTGATCTCTGAAGTCTGTTTTGTGGCTTCTCTCCTTTACTACAGCTGAAAAATACTTTGTATTTTAATCTCCAAGTAGAATCCATTTTACTCTTGACTTCTGTTTCATAACATTCTCCTCAATCAGCTTCCATTTTTCTAAGTTGTGCAGGGTGTCTTTCTCCAATCCAATCAACTCATCAGAAAAATTCATAACCATTTCCCGTTGAATTACAATTAGATCACCCTCGCTTTGTTTATCTTTTGTACAATACCTTTGAAATGTTCACTATTCAATTGTTTAAGCAGATACATGAGGGCCTTCAACTTTAGCTAGCCATTCTTCATCCTATTATTTGTATGTCTCTGTAGACAAACTCCTTTTACCATGTCCAAAAAGCTAGTATGTTCAGCCAAACATTAAAGAACCTAAATGGGGCTTTGATGTTGTTATGAGCTATATTTAAACATAATAGCATAGGGGGATGATCAGAGAAGTTGGGCAAGTCATACTATGTGACCACATGTCCCCCATTGCATCATCCATTCATGAATACCAAAAATTCTATCCAATATACTATGAACTCTGTCACTCTCATGTTGTTTATTGTTCCATGTACAATAATCTCCTTTCCAGAACAATTCATTTAATAGCAAGACATGGATACAATCGGAGAAGTCTTTAATCTCGGCATATTGAACAGGGTTCCCTAGTAGTCGATCATTGGGATGCAAAATTGCATTAATATATCCACACACCAACCATGGTGTATTAATCCCGTATGCAATATCTTTCAAATCATCCCATAGGTCTTCCTTTGTGCATTGGTGTTATATCCATACACTGTAACAGGTAAAATCATCAATTCTCCCTCTTACCCAACAGTGTAGTAATTGAGCCTTTCTATTAATCACATGAACTGTAACATGATGCATCCCATACTAACCAGATTCTTTCATTTGTGGCATTCTAATAGTTGGTTTGTAACTCCCATCCAGGTACAATATTATTATAAATTCTTCTATCATTATGCTCTTTTACTCCTGTTTCAGAAGAACCCGCTAGCTTAATCCTTTTAGTTTTCAAATATTAATACCCCTTACATTCCAAAATAACCAATTCATTGGATAATTTTTGTTCCCCAACCTCTATCTGTAGGGACTGTTTGAGCAACACACTCGTCACTTTGCAACTTCTCAAAACCATTGTTGATAGGAATAGGACATAACAATGGAAAATTTGTTAGGTTTAGTTCAGGGCTTGGCATCGCTCTCTTCCCTTTACTCAGTTGGGTAGTGAGGCCATCAGGTCCGCCCGCATGCTCTACCTTTGCAGGATGGCTTTGAGTTTTCTGTTGCTCGACATTGTTTTGCCTCTGCTCCTGCGCTTTTGACACCCATTTTTAACTATCTTTTAGACTTCTTTCCTCTTTTTTGGTTGTACAAATTGTTGATCATCGGTCTGATTGCGCTCCGGGGGCATATATGCCCTATTGTTTGGCATCTCTCACAGAAGCTTGGTTTCCAATCATAAGTAATTTTCTTCTTAACACTCTTCTATTTGGATCCATAACTGCTAACTCAGAAGGCAAAGGCCTAGTGACATTGACTTTAATTAGCATCCTTGCAAAGGAAATCCTTGTTTGCTTGGTAGTACACTCATCAGCAAAATAGGAGTCTCAACGGCACTAGCAATTCAAATTAAGTAGTTAAATCCCCATCAATTCATAGGAAGCTTGGGGAATTTCACCCATAGAGGAATATCAGTAAGAAACTCTTCAGTGAAGTCAAAGTTAGGATTCAAGATAATAGGGTTGTTATTAATAGAGTAAGGTCCAGATTAAAGCACCTCATGCATGTCTCCAGTTGATTTGAACTTAATAACATACTACCCATCTTCATGAAGGACTAATTCAGGCGTTGAAATATTGTTCCATTTTTGTGTTACATATCTGCTCATTGAATTGTAGCCAGGCTCATCTCCTATTGCATAATGCAATAAGCGAGCATCTCCATTTTTCTGTTTCTTTCTCAACTTCTTCCTTGTCTACCATTCTCCGCAAATCTATTTTTCGCAAATAGACTTTTCCACGATGAGGTAGGTAATTTTCCGTTCTCTATGCCCACATCTCCCACTGCAGGAACAACTATTTCATTGGCCTTCATTACTGGGTACAGCTGCAGTGATTCCTGAGTTTGGTGGGACTTCTGTTGTCTTGACTTGATTATCATTCACACTTGTAGATGACCCAATTGCTTCCACGGACTGTTCCTTTGGTGCCCTAGCTTCAATTCCAATAGCCGAATCCTCTAGCCCCTTAGCTATATGTTTAATTGAAGGCGAATTAGTCGGAATCCGCTTCTTTGGTGCCCCAGAGGTCGTCGCATCAGATCCAATTACCTCTAACTCACTCATGTGCACTAGTGTACCAATCTCTTAGTGTACCTTCGGCAATTTTGGTTGGATGTGTGCACCTACTGAACTCCCAAAGGTGACAAAAGGTACTTTCCTCGCCGGCCGACCTCGCTTTCTTCCTTGCCCTCCTGCCATGGAACCCCCACGGCGCACATTAATTAACTTGCACCGAGAGCATGAGAGCTGACAGAAGAAGTTTTATCGTGCGACATTGATTTATGTTGAAGCATCTCTTTTAATTCTTTCCACTCACTCGTATCTTATGTGAGCGCTCGGTATCATCTATGCATCGAGATTTTGGGATTTCATGGATGAGGTGTGAGATGTGTTTTTCTATATTTTGGTGATAGGCCAGTCTACAGAACTTGAGGCCAGATTCAGACCACAGCTTGGGCTCAATAGTTTTGGTTGAGTGAGCATGTGCTTTTAGACTTACATATCCGATAGCGTCCATAGGAGCGGGATTTATGACTCGCTGAGTGATTAGATGGCTATACGATTAGTATAAAGTGACTACAAGATGTGTTCAGATGACTTAGATGTGGTGATAAGGATTTTCTTGGGATGTGGAAAGGACTATTAGGTGCTTGATTTCTGTCTTGATATGTTGTACAATCCTGAGTTACGAGTTTGTTGAGAATCTTTCATGTTGTTCATTTGTGGGATGAACTAGATCCTTATGTTTTGTTGACGAGTTGACTCGAGAATATTAAGAAATTGCATAGTGGTTGTGGCCATTAAAGGATATAGAGAGAAGCCAGATTGAGGCTAAGCAGGTGGTTATCTCTTGCGATATGTGTTGATGTTGTGTGATTCTTATAATGATTATGTGGAAAGCTTTCTATCGATAAGGTTATATCTGTTTCAATTTGAGTTTGGATCATTTGATGAAGTTGGCTTGACCGTCACGAGGATGAATGAGAGGTTAACAGATGATTTGAAGAGCTTTATGATTAGTGTTGAATGAGCTCACAAAGGATTTAGTTGACCTGTCAACGGGATCTAGCGCCAAGAGTCAAGTTACTATGTAAATAGTAAGAGTCAAGTTACTATGTAAATAGTAAGAGTCAAGT